>CAJNIZ010003423.1:0-23669 GCA_905231905.1 Symbiodinium pilosum | reverse complement strand
AAATGAGTCATAGTCTAAACTCCTTAAAAGGAGGGTTATATAGGGAATTAGGATATAGGGAATTATATAGGGTTTAGGGTTTGGGGTTTAGGGGCTAAACTCCTTAAAGGGGGGTTCTATAGGGGATTATATATGGGACTACTATAGGGGTTATTAAGGGGGATACTAGGAGTTTAGACTATAGCTCATATGCCACAAGGGGTTCTTCAACTCCACAGTTCACATGAAGGTACCCTCACCCCTAAACCCCCCAAAAGGTACCCGAAACTCCATCAGTTCCACAAGAAGGTACCCTCAAAAACTAACTGCAGAAACTTCACAACAAAGTAACCCTAAACCCTAAACCCTAAACCCTAAACTTCATCAACCAACCAGAAGAAGGTGCCTGGTTTGGATGAGCTTTCCTACATAACTCCCCGGTGGCTGCAGCATCCTCCGCCCCTCTTGCTGCATGGGCTTGGGGTGTTGGAGCTGCCTAGGCTTTAGGGCTTTGCTTTCAGCGTTTAGGGTTTAGGGCTTAGGGTTTTGCTTTTGGGGTTAAGGGTTTTGCTTTTAGGGTTTAAGGTTTAGAGTTTTGCTTTTAGGGTTTAGGGTTTAGGGTTTTGCTTCTAAGGTTTAGGATTTAGGGTTTAGGGTTTTGCTTCTAGGGTTCAGAGTTTTGCTTTTAGGGATTACGGTTTAGGGCTTTGCTTTTAGGATTTAGGATTTAGGGTTTAGGATTTTGCCTATAGGGTTTAGGGTTTGTTTTAGGGTTTAGGGTTTTGCTTTTAGGGTTTAGGGTTTAGGGAAACCCTACACCCTAGGGAAATCCTAAACCCTAAATCCTAAACCTTAAACTTGAGGATTCAGGGGATTATGGGGATTTATGTAGGGGTTTTGATGGGATTACATAGGGGTCATTCTGGGATTCTACAGGTATTCGGATCCAGGGCTTAAACCCTAACCCGCGTGGCTTGTCATTGTCAGAGTTTTCCCACATGCTTGGCCATCACTCTCACGAATCTAAGCTCCAGCGCGCATCCGCTGTTACTTTCATGGTTGTTACCCTGCACCCTTTCCTTACCCTCAACCCTAAACCCTTTCCTTCTTGTGGGGTTTAGGGTTTAGGGTGTCACCTCGTTCTTGCTGCGTCGTCAGGCTGTGAGGCCCTAGTTTTTTAGTGTAGGCAGTGCTCAGAGGCGGGATATGCTGCACCATCCCATTGGGCAGTCTTACTCAGGAGACATAGGTAGCATCATAGCGGGTTATATCCAATGGTTTGAAAATATAGAGATTCACTCCCTCACTCGCCCCAACACTCCGGAACCCTACGAGACTATATAGACGCAGTTTCTGATCATTCTTCAATCTTCTTTCCCTTTTGATTCTCCGATATAGGGCCACTATTGAAGCACCAGCAAGCTCCAGTGAAATCTGATTGCTCCATTTTTTCGGAGGAAGCATGTGGGTGGTTTCTAAAATGTTTCCTGCCTTTGGAGCCTAGTGCGGTGTTACTAGCTGCACCGCCCTTGCTCACTCTCTCATGCCTGCTGGGCGGCAGGCCGCACCATCAAGTGCCGGTCGACATTCACTTACTCACACACTCTCCCTCTCCCTCACTCTCACTCTATTTCACTTACTCACTCGCTCACACAAGCATCCTGGTAGTTATGTTGCTTGGTCATGGAAGATTTTGTTACTAGTCTTTGGAGAGAACAACTGCAGCTGTTTAACATTCTCCTCAACTTCTGTCCTACTCGGAACACTATCTTACCTGCCTTGCCAAATTCGTAGCCAATTTCAGGATGGGTTTGGACGAAGCCAACGCTGCCACCCACATTCTGCTTCCTTTCCGCCCGGAGCTACAGAAGGATCGGACCAGCTTCGTTTCTGTTTAAGGTTTCTGGACCCTAAACCATAACTCCTAAACCCTACATCCTAATGCGGTTCAAGGTCTAAGGTGTAAGGTTTCAGCCTACAAGGTACTGTCAATATTACGCTTACCAAGGGACCATGAACGGTGGATATATGGGTCCCTCTTGTAGTTTCGTATAGTCTCAAATATGGTAGTTTCCCAAAACAAGGGCACCCCAATATAAACCCCAACACAATATAGTCCTTATTACTGGGAACCCCCAAAAAGGTAGGTACCCGTAATTTTGGGAAACCCCCACCCTGTAAACCCCTACATAACACAGTTTCCGTTTCATTTTCCATTTTCTTTTCCATTTGATTCTCCATTATTGGGGTCAAAAAATGCCTAACTAATTTTGGGCTATATATATATATAGCATCCCTATATAACCGTCTATATCCACCGAAACCCCTTTAAACGTACCCCTAACCCAAGTATATTCCCTAAGAAGGAACCCACGTGGCTCAGCGTCCATTGCAGAGGATTTTGGGATCTGATCGCGCAGATCTTTACCAAGCCCTAATGAGCTATAGTCTAACCTCCTTAAAGGGGGTTATATAGGGGATTGTATTGGGAACTACTATGGGGGATACTAATGGGGATACTACGAGTTTAGACTGTGGCTTAAATGTGGACCCATACTGTACACCTCGAACCCTAAACTCCTCCAATCCTAACCCTCAAACCTGAACCCTAAACACTAAATCCTAAACCCCCTAGACCTAATCCTCAGTGTCTTCGACCCGGGCATAGGATAAGCTGTGGACGCTACGTTGGATGCGGGAAGTTCTTTCGCTAGTTAGGTTTAGGTTTTAGGGTTTAGGGAGCTCTGTGATTCCAAGGTGGTATAGAGATCCTCAAGACATTGTACTTTCTAGGGTGTAGGGATCCTCAAAATACAGTATTCCCTAGTTTTCTGATGTATGTCGTGCAAGCTGGACACAAAGTCCAAAAGCTCCCGTTTGTGTGAGCCTGACTTCTTGAGAGCGGGGGTCGCTGTGTATGGTGTATCCAGCCATCTGGCCATCTGGCATATCAGATTCTGTGTAGGGAGTTCCAATTGCAATCGCTCTTATGAAAGCGTCTCACCACGCACGGTGTGTGATCACGAGGTGAGGCGGCTATCATTCCCTCGCAACTCTGTTGGTCCTAAAAACCCTACATGGGCATAGTATACTATAATACTACATTTTCTAATGCATAAGGTATTTAGGGTCATGCAGGGTTTTCGTATCGACCATCCCTCTGTATCCCAGGGACCGGAGGAAGCTTCAGCAATTGAGCTTTGCTCAGGACACAAGGCAATTTTCGCAGCTCCTTATCCCTCAACCTTAAACCCTAAACCTTAAACCTGTTGGAAAACCGAGGCATTCCCTGGACTTATTGCGATCCAACTCATCCTGCAACACCCTTAGGGTTCAGAGTTTAGGGTTTAGGGGTTTAGGGTTTGGGGTTTTAGGGGCTTAGGGTCTGGGGTTTATTGGGGTTAGGGCTTTCGGGGTTTCGGGTCTAGGGTTTAGGGCCACAGACATGTAAGGCTCATGTATAACCCTGAACGTTACGGCTCGCCCCGTGAGTACTGATGTGGAAGGGTTTTCTGATCCCCGGATCCCCAAAGTTATGGAACACTGGCCTTTTGACATGTTTTGAAGTTGGACCATTGTTTACCTACTTGTGGGGTTTCCTCATGTATCACAGACGCGGCCGTGAGCATCATGATTTCTAAAGCTTTGCTCCTTCTTCGCATAGTTTCACGCCTCGGAGGAGGACGACTGTAAAGAAGGATGATCATTACTTATTCATTTGGGGACTTCCCTGCATTCATTGCGTGTCCCTATAGTTGGGTCCCTATGACAATACGGGTATATACGTGTCTTATGTAAGTTTTGCTGCTTGGAATAATAATCTAGGCCTAGTATCATGTGTTTCTTCTCAATATCATGCTAGCTATCTGATGCTCAACACTTCCCGGAAGCGCTGCGTAATACAACCCTAAACCCTGAGCCGAAACCCTAAAGCGCGTGAACAGTGCTAGTTGCGCGATATCTCCTGCGCCACACATCACTGATGTCTTGAGTCCTTAAGCCTAGTCACTGCACCCGAAACCCAACTCCAAACCCTGAATTCTAGACTCGAACCTAAAGCCCTCACCCGAAGTTTAGCGTAAGCCCCACATCCTGAGCCCTGTGCCCTTGAAACCCTGAACCCCGCTCTCCTAAACCCTACTCCCCTAAACCCTCAACCCTAAACCCTAAACTCTGAACCCTAAACCCTAGATCCTAAATCCTAAGCCCTAAATCCTAAATACTAAATCCTAAACCCCAAATCCTAAACCCTAAACCCTTGAAGGATCCTGACTTCCTCGACCAACTGTCCACGGCCTTCGAACCTTTAGTCTCCCGACACACGGTTTAGGGTTTAGGGCTTAGGACTTAGGGTTTCAAGGGTTTCAGGGTTTAGAGTTTAGGGTTCAGGGTTTAGGATGCAGGCTTTTTGGGCTGACTGGGTTGCCGATACGGAGCTCAAATTAAGTTAGGAAATTCTGTTTTTTCTACATATCCCTTGTCTGGTAGCTTAGTTGAAATTTTAAGTTCCTTAGCACAACCCAGGTAAGGCGTCCTGTTGCCTTCAGGGACCCTTTAAGGTGGAATAGTGTGATCTGTGCATGTGTACATGTAAGCATGTATGCATGTATGTATGTATGTATGTATGTATGTATGTATCTATCATATTACATACGCAATTCAGGGTGTAGGGTTTAATTTGGAGCACAGGTTTTATGGGGCCCAACTCGTCTTGCTTCAGATTCCATGCCGCGGCCCGCCCTAAACCCTAAACCCTAAACCCTAAAGTTCTATAACGTGGAGAGCCACTTGGAAGGTCGGGGGTGCCTGTCAGCTACCCGAAGCCTTAAGCATTGAGTTAAAACCTATAGCCCCCCTTAGGAAGATAGAATATGGCTCTGGGTATATTATAATAAGATCCCCATATACCCCATATTCTATCTACTTAAGGGTGACTATAACCTCTCAAGCCTCAAGGGATTCAGTCTTACATATCACCTCACCTCTGAGTAACCCCTGAACCTCCACATACACAGGGGGGAGGGTAGGAGGCTCAGAAAGCGAGACCTCGATAAGAGTTGCCGAAACCAGGGTCCCAGAACATGCTTATCCACAGCGAGCACTATCTTTCGGACCTCTCCGTGCACCTATGAGCCATAATCTAAACTCCTTAAAGGGGTTTATGTAGGGGATTATGTAGGGGACTTCTGTAGGGCTTATGAAAGGGGATACTAGGAGTTTAGACTATTGCTCCTATGGCACTGGAGTTTGGGTTGTACTTCCTGAAAGCGATCCTCCCCAAAACCCAAAACCCGAAACCTTCAACCCTACACCCTGATCACCTTTTTTGGGACTTATTATGAGGTGCTCCTGGGGCTACGGCGACTGCGCGAGTTGCGCCTGGAGATTCCCGGAGCTGGCAGGAAAGTCATGGTTTGGGGTTTAGGGTTTTAGGGTTTAGAGATTTAGGGTTTTGGGGTTAGGGTTTAAGGCTTTTGAGTTGGGGTTCGGGGGTTTGGCGTTGATGAAGTTAGGAAGGTTGGTGTAGAGCTCATGAGTTTGAGTGCATCAAGGGCGGTTTAGGGTTTAGGGGTTGGAGTAGCGCAAGGTTGAGGGGCGTTCCCGTGCTAAGCCACTCAGAGTCAAGGGCTGGTTACTGAATACAGGAATCATCTTACCTATGGTTAGCTAGGAATGAAGGAATGGATCCTTATAGTCGTCCCTGTATAACCTATTTTTAGTGATTTGCACTTTCTTTTCCATTCCTTCATTCCCAGCTAACCAAGGGTAAGCTAATGGGCCTGAGCCTGTTCGGAGCTTCCTAGGGCGGATTTCGAGTCTGACGCTTCTCTGAAGCAGTTCCTAAACCCTTAACCTACTTTCTGAGCAGCCGAGGGTAGTGGACATTAGCCTTGGTCACTTAGAGGGAATGTAAGGTGAAGCTGGTAGGTTTGTAGGGATCCACAATTTTGGTCTGATATTGCAAGTTCAGGTGCTTGCATGTGAGCTTGAAGTAGTAGCCGACGGCAGCAACATCAAGACTTGCACTTATTCCTTAACCCTCAACCCAAAACCCGAAACGCTAAACCCTAAACCCTGAACCCTAAACCCTAAACCCCTAAACCCTAAACCCTAAAACCCAAAAACCCGAAATCCGTTCGCCTCGGATTCTAAAACCCTAGAGCCCTACACCCTAAACCCCGAACCCTGTGGATTTGGAGAGTTGGGATGGCTGCATGAAATCCTGCTGGTGCTTAGTGGGGAATGAGGGATGGGTTACAGGGACTGTCAACAGGTGATTGTGTAGGGTTTAGGTTTTCGGGTTCAGGTTTTAAGGAATGACGAACTGTACAAGAAATGGACGCTATGGGACTACATACTTATGCGGGCGACTACCATAGGGCTCCATATCCTCATTCCCTACTAAGCACCAGGTGCAGGCTTGGGGTTCAGGGTTGAACACTAACCAGCTAGCCAGCCATTTAGTACTTCTTTTTACGATCGTTCTGAAATAGCATTAAGTACCCCAATCTGCCGGTGGTTTGCAGATCGGCAGCTTCAAAACGTAGGGCGTTTCGTCTGGGGATGTGAATGTGGGTGGACCACACCTCGTAGAGGATCATTCCACAATCAAGTGTTTCGTAACTTTCGGGTGCATCCCCACTGAGTTCTCGGCCCCTCCCCAACTCGGGCCGCTGGAGCCCAAGCTAGTCCTACAGTCCCCCTTAAGTAGATATAATATGGGGTATATGGGGATCTTATTAGAAGATACCCAAAGCCATATTCTATCTACTTAAGGGGGACTATAAACCTTTACCCCTTAACCTCGTGGCGTGAAGTGGCAGGTAACTGCACTTGCAGGTTTTCAGTATTGCCCAGCCTTTTGCGTGCCAGTTTCAAATTCCTACATAAGTTTCGTGGTGGTTTAGGTACTATGATACGCATAAAGGTGAATCCTTGCAGAACAGCCTTGAAAATGATTCACGTAGTAGTGTTGTTGCATGAAATTTTAGCACCACCGAAGCTGCAGTGCTGGGATCCATTGTTGATTCTTCAGGGTTTAGGGTTTAGGGTTTAGGGGTTTAGGGTTTAGGGCTTAGGGTTTCCCACAAATCTGCCATTAATAATCCTGGAATTGCAGTAGTTCAGGGGCCTCTCGCTGGTGCATGGTCCCGCAACAAGAAGGAGAGTTTGTCTTGCAGGCATATGGTTCATATGATGTTCTAGACTTCTTTGGCAACGTACCAACACTTACTACCAGCACCCTATTGACTCCAGCTCGTATAAGACCCTGTGCAAGCTCCATATATCCCTATAACACACAGTAACACCTTCTCACACCCCATACAACCCTATGCAACCCCGTCAAGCCGAGTAAAACCCCATCAACCCTATCTAGCCCTAACGTACGTATGGGTAGTCCCCCAAAACAGGGAGAGCCCAATACAGACCCCAATACACTATACTATAATCCTTATAATGGGGATCCCCTAAGAAGTACCCCTAATTTCGGGAAACCTTAAACCGTATATATCCTTCTAAAGCCCCTATATCCCCGCTTTCGAGGTACCCCTAAACCCTAAACCCTAAACCGTACTTCTGGAGGAAATTGTGGGAAACTCCCATATACTATACCCCTGTATCCACCCTGTAAAGGTACCCGTACTTTTGGGACATTGTGGGAAACCCCCATATATCTTGGCCAGTGCGAGGACCAGGGCCCGACTGTCCAAAGGCAACCCCGAAGAGCCGCTCGGGCCAGGGTTTAGGGTTTAGGGTTTAGGGTGGGACCCTTGTAGTTCCTTTTTGGGGTTTGGTATGGTTTTTGGGTTAGAACTCTTATTAGGACGACCAAAAAGGTACTACATTGGAGGCTCGAGGTCGGTTATAGGGTTCGGGTTTTAGGGTTTAGTAAATAGGGGTATATGTTGGGACAATGGAAAAGAAAATGGAAACTACTATTTAAGGTTTAGCATGTGGGGTTTGGGGGTTGGGTTATAGGGTTCGGGTTTTGGGGTTTCGGGTGTAGGGTTTGGGGTGAGGGTTTAGGGTTAACGGTTGAGGGCTTAGGGTTCAGCATCTCAAATGCAAGCATTCATTTAATGAGCAGATCTCCGAAGCAAAGGCAATATACCCACCCGCCCATTGGGTCCCGCAACATCACGAACACATTTTCGTCATAGTCCTAATCCCAAACCCTAAAGCCAAACTCTAAAGTGCGAACCCTAAACCCCGAATCTTACAGCCCGAGCCCTAAAACCTAAGCTTGAAGCCATTTTTTTGTATAGCCTTAGAGCCATAAGATGACATCGCACCCTAAAGCCCGAACCGTAGAACCCGAATCCCAAAGCCCGAACTCTATAAGGCCTGCACCTTAAAGCCCGAGCCCGAAAGCCTGAACCCTACCCCCCAAGCCCGAACCCTAAGCCGGAGCATGAAGAGCCTTCGTGGATGAGGTCAGGGCCTTTCGTGGATAAGGTCAGGGTTTAGGGTTTAGGGTTGGGTGGCTTGGGGTTTAGAGTTTAGGGTTTAGGGTTTTTGTCCTCCTGCAGAAAAACCCTTGGAAAGGCTTTGGGAAGCACAGGAAGATCAGAATTCGTCTTATACACAAGAAGGATTTTCCTTTTGCGCTTACACACGTGTAGATTTACCTTATGCGCAAGTCGGATTTGCCTTTTACGCAAGTGGATTGAACTTATACGCAAGTAGGATTTTTCTGGCACACAAATGGGTTTACTCAGTGTTGTATATAAGGCGAATCTATGTCTGTGTAAGGTTAATCCTACTGGTGTATCAGGAAAATTTGCCCTTAGGCTTCATTCAAGGCAAGATTTACCTTACACACAAGTAGATTTGCCTTTTATACAAGTCTGATTTGCTTTACACACAGATAAGAGATACCTTATACGGAGCTGACTGTGTTTAAGGTCAAAATGACTTTGCACAAGTTGATTTGCCTTATGTACAAGTAGATTCGCCTTATACACAAAACGCCTTTGCCTTACACGCAAATGCCCGTAACATTAAAGTATGTATATTCATATAGAGCTGAGAGAGGGTTCAGGGTTTGGGGCGTAGGGTTTGGTGTTCAGGGTTTAGGATTTGGGGTTTCGGATTTGAGGCCACACCCTTCAACTTCTATTGCTCCGCCCACCAGCTTCACACGGGATTCGGTTGAGGTTATTCTGCTCAAAGCACCACTTTAAACCGTAAACCCTAAACCCTGTGTCACCACCGCTTCTGCATTCCTTTCCGCAACATCACGGCAAACCCTAAACCCGGAATTGACTGGTAGAGTTTATATTTTAGTTGTTAGTAGGGAACGGACGAATACATTTTGCTAGTAGCTCCAATGCACTTATGTAAGCCGAAATAATTCCCTCAGCGCTAAACCCGAAAGCCGATAACTTATAACAGCTTGCATTTTCCTTCCTTTCCTTCATTCCCATTCCCTGAAGCACGAAAACCCAGACCCCGAACCCTAAATTAAAATAAGATCCCCGTATACCCCATATTCTATCTACTTAAGGGGGACTATAAACCCATAAACCCTTACCCCAAACCCTAAACTCATGATAAAATCCCCAGATACACCATATTCTATCTACTTAAGGAGACAAAACCAGGTTCCTTGGCGTCGCTACGTGGAGCGCCATTCTTCAGGCTTTGAGTAGGTAGTAGGGAGGTACCAAATTAGCGATCCTGTTCTCACATAGGGAAGCGCTTAGGGTTTGTGGTAGAAGGAGCTTTAAGGTTTGGGGTTTAGGGTTCAGGGTTTAGGGTTGAGCATGACGCAGGATAGCCAGACTAATCTTCCTGAGATACTGCGTGCTTCTTCTGGCGACTTCGGGATCTTAAAGAGTCTTGCGCATGTGGGTCCCAGGTAGTAGATGTGGGAAAAACGCATGTCATTGGGCGGCAGGGAGGTCAGCAAGAACTTGAAAGAGTACTAGCTTCTGGGATTCTGCAGTACAAGTGTCAAGTGTCACCCAGAGTCCGTTGAGAATTGTTACACATGTTTCAGGTCCTTCGGCTGCGACTGCACAGACCTATATCGGGATTTGGTTTGGTATACTTGGAGGCTCAGGGGTAGTGATAAGTGAGTATGGGTTAGAAGCAAAACTCCCAGTCTGCAGGTTCTAGTGTACTATTAAATCCGACTTCTACTCGCGACTTTGAGGAGGGTGGGGTTGAGTTTTACTTTGGGTTTAGGATTTAGCAGGGGGTTTTCGGGCTTGAGATTTTGGGTCCAGGGGTCAGATTTGCCTGAGATCATCTGAACTCGCCTCTCTTTATTGCCCCTACGCCCAAAACCCTAAACCCATTATGCCACGCCTCCCTGCCCTAAGCGAAATCCTGTAAGTACTGGGTTCTGAAATGTCTCGAAACAAATCAAAGCTCCGGAAATATCTACTCCCGTTGGTTTAGAATTTAGGGTGGCCTAGATCCGAAAACGACGCAAGCAAGGATGAGGCGCTTTTACCAGTACCCTCCCTTACCCAGACCCCCTAAAGGATCCAAAAAATGGAACCCCCCAAAATGCCCCCTATTATTACATTGGGGAAACTAGGGTTTAGGGTTTAGGGACTAGGGGTTTAGGGTTTCAGGTTTAAGGGTTTAAGGTTTAGGATTTGGGGTTTAGGGTTTAGGATTTAGTGTTAGGGGGTTCCATTTTTTGGATCCTTTAGGGGGTCTGGGTACAGGTCTTGTTATGCTGAGAGATATGCAAAAGAAATCGTGCACCACTGAGAATTTGCTTCCACCATCTTGTTGTGGGATGAGGTTCACTTAGGGTTTTGCGTTTAGCTTCAAGGGTTTAGGGTAGGTTTTTGGGGTTTAGAGTTTAGGGTTCTGTCGACCATCTTTCATGGGGATATGAGCAGCAATTCGTGCAGGTTTCCCTGGTGCATGGTTAAGTTGTTCAAGGCCAGAGAGGATTGGAAAATGCACCACTCTTTGCTCAGTATTCCCAGGGTTTAGGGTTTAGGGATCAGGGATGAAGGGACCCTGGAACCCCCTACAGTAAGCCCTAAACCCAAGATGTCCTCAGCCCCAGTCATCGCTACAGGTCCTAGTCAGGGGCTCATCGCATAGGCAGCCATGGACCAACACCATGACATCCTAACAGCGCCCCAAACATCACCCCCTAAACCCTGAACCCTGAGCACTAAATCCTAATTCCCAAATCCTGAACCTTCACCAGTCCAAACCCTGGGCAGGTAAATGACGCAGAGCAAACATTTCGAGTTTTCGCCCGAAAGAAGGACCCGCGCTTTGCAAGACTTGTGCTTATGGAAGAACTGGTACGGTTGTACGGTTTAGGTTTTAGGATTTAGGGATTTTTGTGGCGTAAACCTTCGAGCATCTTCGAGCGTTACAAGGTCCCCCGCTCCTAGGAATTATGTTGCTGCAAGTGGCGGACTCGTAAGTGGTGCAAGATTCCAGTGCATCACTTGAGGAGAAGCAGTAAGTCTGCACTTGTACAGGGTTTCAGGGTTTATGGTTAATCGAGGGGTCCCCTACACCCTAAACCCATTGAAGCCCGAGACCATCTTCGGGGAGATGCCGTTCGCGAGTGAACCTGAGCAAGGGTTTGGCTTACAACATTCCTTTCACCTCGTTGACCTGCTGTTGATGGACTTCCTGCATGACCCTAGGGAACCTAGGTATACGTCATACTACCTAGGTATACGTCATACTAGAAATTCTAGCTGCATGTAGGATCGTGCAGGATTTTGTCCATCAACAACAGCATTTCTTGTGCAAAGCAATTGACGTGTTGAGACAGGCTAGCTATCGGATTTGTTTCTGGGATGGAGGACATCATGAGGAAAGTACAGACTTGCCTTTGGTTTGCAAGGAAGGATTGAAAGTAGTCCTGCCATAGCCCCAAGACTGTTGATGGATGAAATCTTGCACCACCTAAAGTCCCTAAAGACTGCAATAGTATCGTGGTTTCCATGTTCTTTTCCACTCCTTCATTCCCTGCTAACCAGAGGAGAGAAAACATGGCCAGGTGCACGAAAGCATCCGTAGCCCGGTATTTCCCAAGCCCTATAAAGCCTAATCTCTTCACCTAGGAAGTACGGCTCATTCTGAAGATAATTCCTATAACCCCCAATGAAGGACTCCCTCATGATCCTCTTAGATCCTCTAGACCCTAAACCTTAAGGGCCCCACATTTTGACAAACCGCCAGAGCACCATACCCCATATACTTCTTTCAGTTAGACTTCACGCTGCAAGGCATCCCCCTCAACTGGCCTTTGGTCAGCTAGGAATGAAGGAATGGATCCTTATAGTAGTCCCTATATATACCGTTATAGTCGTTTCCATTTTCTTTTCCATTCCTTCTAAACCCTAAACCCTAAACAGCTAAGCAAAGGCCAGTCAACCACCGTACTATCCAAACCGCTCAAGCTTTGAGCCCGGTCTCTGGTTTACTCCATGGGAATTGCAGGGGCACCGTTGACTTGCACAGGATGTGTGCATGCATGCATGCATGCATGCATGCATGCATGCATACATGCATGCATGGATGTAAGCAAGTAAGTAAGTAACTAAGTAAGTAAGTAAGGAAGTAAGTAAGTAAGTGAATGAATGTTGTTTATCGGCCAGCTGCCACGCTGAACGTATCAAGCTTCAAACAAACCTACAATTGGTCCGAGACCCTACGCAGACCCAATGGCTTCTACTCTTCTCTCAGAGACCCCTAAACTAAGGCCCTGCAATTAAACCCTAAACCCTAAACCCTACACTCCTAAGCCTAAACCCCTCAAGCCCAAACCCCTGAGCAATGAGTTCAAAAAGCCTTCAAAGGATGCGGAAGAGTCTGACCTAGAAGTCCTCCTGGCTTTTCCGATGATTCCAGGCTACCGGAGAGGGGCGGGGGACAGAGGGGTGAGGAGTTATTGGGATTCGGGGTTTAGATTTTGGGGTTTGAGGTTTAGGGTCTGGAGTTTGAGATTTGGGCTGGGAGTTTAGGATTTGGGGCTTTGGGTCGCTCAGGATTTGGGTTCTACATTGTGTCTAGAAATGGTAATTCCCTAAATAGGGACCCCGATAGAAGCCGCAATATATTATAATCCTTACTATATGGACCGGGTACCCCTAATTTTGGGAACTACCCAAATCAGTGTGCATGTTCCCCTAAACCCTAAACCCGAAGCGTATCGACAACAGAGCACAAAGGAGCGACCCGCAACCCAAAGTTCAAGAGATCCAAGTTTCCCTCCCCATGTGGGTTGTTCTCAAAATTCGGGGCCCCTTCCTCGGGTTTAGGGTTCAGGGGTTTAGGGGTTTAGGGTTTAGGACCATGTTACGGCACCTAATTCTTAGGGGTACTAAAATGGGACCCTGATTTTGGGAATTACCTTGAAGCCTCTACCCTAAACCCTATACACCCCTATATATAACTCCTATATCCCCCTTTAGAGGTACCAAAATGGGACCCTGATTCTGGGAACTACCATGCGACTGATTGATGCAGAGTCGGAGGACCCGAGCTTCCAGTCTGCGCTGGGCCGGGAACTTGGGTGCGGTTCCGTTTAGGGTTTAGGGTTTAGGATTCAAGGTTCAAGGTTTAGGCTTCAGGGTTTAAGGTTCAAGGTGAAGATGTGTAATTCCTAGTGTCCTTTCAAGTGGGCTATCTGCCAGTGCGCAAGCACCCAATAATTGTAAACGCTATCGCGCGCCCGCCTCGGCTGTTGGGTGCACAGAAAGCACTGCTCGCTCATATTTGGGGCCTGGGGCGGGGCAGGGGGTGAACGTAAACCCTGAACCCTTCACCCCACGTATCCCAACATTGGGATGGGGCGACCCCGCTGGAAGTCTGTGCATCCATCCTAAATGGGTAACGACATCGCGTCAAGGAGGGGGCAGGGGGCTACAAGCATCAACTTAGACTTAGCACCTGGATGTCGCGGAAAGAAAGACATGGATCAAGGATTCAGGGTTGAAAGTTTGGGGTGTAACATGTCGGGCTCGAAGCAGGGTTTGGTTTCTGGATTTCCAAATCAGGTGTCTGATCCGTACCCTAAACTCTGAACCAATGTCACAGCATGTCGTTGACCACGCTTATGCACAGGAAACAAATAGACGGCACGTTCATGCTTCGCAGACGTGGCAAAAAGACCGCCAAGGTGCACGCCCAGCGCCGCCGCAAGAAAAAGCTGGCTTCAGCCAAAGCCGAAGAACAGGGCAAGGACAAAAAATGCGTCGCCGTAATACGAGCTATGGATGCCTTTGGGCTGTAGGTTGTGGGGCTAGAGCCAAGTTTGAGTGTTGAAGATCGTGTTTTGTTCAGAGAAAATTTATTGTTCAGGAGAATGTGCGGAAATCATCGGGACTGCTTAATTTGCCAAAGGGAAGAATAGACATCGGAACGTCTGAACTTGAAAAGATGCATGTTCTGAACCCATATATCGCAGCAGAAAGCTCCAGAAGAAAATCATCCGCATTCATGGGGCGGCCTATGCCAAAGAACCGTTGGAAAACGACTCAAAATAAAAATTAACTTAGGGGTATGTGCCCACACCTTGTGCGCGTAAACCTATAATTATATCGCAACACTCCCCTATGAACACATCCGCGTTCATGAGGCAAGGGGGGGGGAGGGGGGATGATGGAGGGGGCAGGGGGGGAAGGGGGGATGGGTCTGCAAAGGGTGAGTACAAACGCCCTGAGGCTGGACAGCCTCGGCGAATTTGGTGGGCTTTTGGGTACTAGCATTTGTAGTACGGTTTTTGGGGAAGTCTAAGACCAGTAAGTACTTGGACCTTTAAAAAAAACCTCAACAGGAGTGGAACCCTGCATGAGCTGTACGGTGAGTTGATGAAATCTTGCACCACTTAGGATCCTCAGTTTATTGTAATTATCAGTAGTGGGGCAACAAAAGCATGGTGCAAGATTTCCTCCATCCACAGCAGAGCTCCTGTTGGGGTTCCACGTTTTGTTCCGGGGGGAGTCCAAGAACCTTATAGTCCCCCTGAAGTGTAAGGAGATGTTAAGGTGATTTTGGGGAGCCCCATAAACCCTAAACTTTAAAAACTCCAAGCTCTTTGATTGTCTCGAAGCTACGAGCAACCGCGGACTGTCGAAGGCCTTTCTTCTGCGCGCCCATGTTGAGTAGTGTTTACATCTACAGTCCCATCTTTGTGATTCGAAGTGCCAGGTTTCGTACAATGAATAGTAGAAGTGGCGCCTAGTCGTGACAAGTCCGCATCAAAGTCAATGAAATTGGAGCCCCTGTTGGGAAGCCTGTTAGAAGGATAGCCGACTGCCCCAGAGGTCTCAGCAATGGTGTTCTTCCACTGTCCCCTCTTACGAGCCCTAAACCCCTAAACCCTAGACCTCTAAACCCCTGACCCTCCAAACCCTAAACCCTTAGACCCCTAAACCCCAAACTCCCAAACCGCTAAACCCTAAGCCCAAAACCGAAACAACGCGAGTTGGCTGCTTCCATCTTCGACGCTTGAGCACCTTGCGGGCTGAGTAGAGACAAGCAGCTACCGTTAAAGGCTTAGGGTTTAGGCTCTAGGATTTAGGGTTCAGGGTTTGGTGCTTAGGGCCAAGGGTTTAGGGTTTAGGGTTTAGGGTTTAGGGGTTTAGGGTTTAGGGCTAGGGTGTAGGGTCATGGTTTTAGGGTTTAGGGTTAAGGCTTTGGGGCTTAGGGTTAAGGATTTAGGGTTTAGGGATTTGGGTTTAGGATATTCTCAAAAAGGATATATAAAGACAATTGTTCTCAACATGAGGCTTTGCGAGCTTCCATGTTAGTTTAGACAGGGTACTTATGGGGTATTCACTTTCGGCTTACCGTCCTACACAAAGTAGGGTTTCACTATTGACTATTGGTTCTTAGTGAATGTATATATGGCTCCCTAGGCGTATTGGTGAGTGTATAAGCTGGGTGTCCAGTCTCACAGAAAAAACCATGGGCCCCCTGTCCACATAAAGAAATGTTGGAGCTTGTGCTGGCAAAGATTGTTTTTTTGAGGTCATGGCTTGGCAAAAAATTGCGGCCCTAAGCCCTAAATCCAACCGCTGGTATTCCGAAGCCCTACACCTCAGACCCTAAACGCTACTGAATCTTCCGACAAATAATTCCAATCCCCTAAACCCTAAACCCTATATAACCACCTTTACGGAGTCTAGACCCTAAACCCTCAACCCTCGTGAGGCTTCCATGTGCTCGGGTTGGACACCGCTTTCTTCTTCAGGTCGCCGGCCGGGGATAGGGAGTCCTGAGCCCCAAGGAGTTCACCTTAACGGGGGTTATATAGGGGACTATAGGGATTATAGGGGATTACAGGGGATTATAGGGGATTATAGGGGATTATAGGGGATTATAGGGGATTATAGGGGATTATAGGGGACTATAGGGGATTATAGGGGACTATAGGGGATTATAGGGGATTATATAGGGTGTAGGGTTTAGGGGTTAGAGCTTTTTTGTTGGTAGCGTTTCTTTGGGGCTTAGGTTGAACAACTCGCAACATTTTGTTGAACTCAGCCACGCTTCAAAAACATCATAAGCTCCATAGCCCCATAACCCGCCGCAATGCAGAAGCCTGAAGAATTAGCACAAGGCTTCCCTCGCATTGCTTCTTGATGTATAGCCATGGTGGCCTAAAAAGGATTATTCTGTTTATTCAGGCCCCTGTAGTACCCCTCTAAACCCTAAACCCCAAACCCTAGACGCCTCCTGAAATAGTCCCTACAGGGATCTTCAACTTGCGCCCAGAATTAGCAGACCAGCCTCCCACGACGGGTTCCTGCGGAGAGGGCTCCCTGCCTCAAGGATTCTAGGGTTTAGGGTTTAGGGTTTTGGGGAACCTCCATTGACCACCAACTTAGGGATCTTTCTCATGTTCTCCCTCATTCCTGTGGGGGGCAGGCGAATTGGCAGCTGACAACCAGTCGAGAGGATCGGACATGTACTGGAGAAAGTTCTGGTTTGATGGGCTGAGGGGGTTGAGGGTGTAGGAACTTGTCAGGGTACGGTGGCAATTCTCCCCGTACATACCCGTACATAGATGAGATAGATGCGCATAGCGCCCTTTGGGGTGGAATGCTGTATTGAGCCCAGAAAAAATGATTACCAGGGTCCAGGCTTAAACGGGTTTCGTGACCCTAAGACCCTAAGACCCTAAAACCCTAAAACCCTAAACCCTAAACCCTAAATACTGTTGATACCAAAAAATACTGCATGACGTTATTATACTATGGTACTAGAATTCGCAAGGTATAAGGTACTTAGGGTCATGCAGGATTTTTAGTATCCAACGTAGCACTTCAGAAGTACTTCCGAGTGCTGTTTGGGGAATACCCAACCCCTGAGCCCTTCGAGTTGAAGGATTACGGCAGTCTGGCAAACTCCAAAGTCTGGGTCGCTGTTAAGGAACCTTTTTAATGCTATAATAAGGAAGCCCCATTATTTGTAATATACCCATAATATAGGAACATCAAGTTCCTGAACAAAGTTACAAGTGATTTTCGTCGTTCCTCCGACTCATCGCAAGACACCTTAAACATGAGGGTTTCCAAAGATTAGGGGCCGCTCCTTTTCAGTCCTCATAATGCGGGGAAGGGTATGTTGAGGTCACTGGGAGTTGCCTAAAAATTAGGGTAAAGGCTTCAGGGCTGAAGGTTTACCTTATAGACGGCTATTACCCCAATAATGGAGACTCAAATGGACAAGAAATTGGACAATGAAATGGAACTGGAGTCATATGGTGTTTGATAGGGATTTGGGTTTCCCAAATTTGGAGTCTACCCACGGTATTTTGAGGATGGTGCATGGCTTCACAGGCATGATTGAAATCACGTCGGTGCACCTGAGCAGGTCAAGAGAAGCCCTAAACCCTAAACCCTAAAGCCCAAAACCCTGAACCCTAAACCCTAAACCCTAAGCCTATCCATGCATCAACCCTACTTGCTTCCCCCCAAATAGAGGCTGTTGGGACCCTGGGTTTCTGGTTTCACCCCTTATTTTTGGGAAACCCTCCATATACTGCCTTCGGCATCTTCTTGCCTCTGTAGCCTACTGGAGGGGGGGCTGGATCCCGATAATGATTTAGGGTTTAGGGCTTTAGGATTGAGGGCTTGGCATAATAACCCCTATATACTCCCCATATACACACCTAGAGTGGTACCTATATTCACTCCTCCCCTGAGCACCAGTAGGGTAGGTGAGGAACTACGGAATGGATCCTTGTAACAGTACGAAGAGTAGTAGCAGGAGTGGTGGGTTGAAAAATCCTAAACCCTAAACCCTAAACCCGTAAACCCTAAACCCTAAATCCGTAAACCCTAAACCCTGAACCCTAAACCCTGGCGGCCTGGCTCCGGCTAGGGTACATCAGGATTGCAAGAGCCCTTCTTTAAGGATTCTGCAGGGCTTGATTTCCAGGATACCTGACAAGCTGCAATCCGTGGAATGCGCAATTTTTTGGGAGGTGCATGCATTGTTCTCCGGGGTTTTGCGAAAGCTTGGATTGGAATTGATGGCTATAGGGCTCACTGGCATGTCCGCCTCTAAACATTGAATCCCAAGCCCATTTGTTCGTGGCACTGTTTGATACCCGCGTTCTCAAGTGCTGAGCCTTGACTCACGTATTCCAATCCCTGCCCTTGAATGCCAAATTACGACAGCTGGTGCAAGGTTTAGGTTGTTTTTTGGCTCTAGGGAGTAGGCAAACATCCTTTGCCCTATGACAAGGATACCCGTATACTGTGCGGCAGCACAAGAGAATCTAGCTAGTACCGAAACGCCGCCCCCTTGAAAAACTTAACGCTGCACCTTACAGGTACTGCTAACAGACAAGCTACCTGCATGACCTTTTGAAGAAGCTTTTTGCCAGAATTCGCAAAGTTTCAGCAAACAGGTTCATGCAGCAGATGTATGCAGACCCCACGGGGCCTGCTTTAAACCATCAACACTCTCGACCTCTCGACCATAAATCTAACAACCCTAGGTATAAACCCTAGACAGCTCAAATGGAGGCTGTGCGTGAGTGTGCACACAACTACGCTCTTCGCGCCGAGGATCACGGGGCAGTATTTGGAGATTCTCAACACTGTGGGTCGCGTTTGAAGTGTTATACGGGATCATGCTGGGGGTGTAGGCTAGCATGTGCATATAGGTATACGTTTATGTGTACACGCAGATATCATAGTGCTGTCGTCATGTTTGGGGCGTTCGGGTTCTCAAAACCTGTGGATGTTCTTCAGGTGTGCACGCTTGTGTTGATGCTGTGGGCCGGAGCAGAGGGACCCAAACCCTCAGACATGTCGGAACGTCGCCAACAGAGCAGTCCCTTTTGTGGTGGGTGCGAAGCTCTTGAGTGTAGCCAGGTGCCCTAGTATCAGCCCCGGCCCCACATTGAATCCTAGTGTGTTTAAGCCTCTACATAAATGCAGTTTCCATCTCATGTTCTATGTTCGTTTCCGTTTTGTTCTTCATGATCCTCCAGGAAGCCTTGGGTTTCAAATTTGTCGGGTCTACTTCATCTCATACAAAATTTGTTTGTTATGTATTGTACATAACTGTAATTGCAGTATGGGAACAGCAAAGCTCCAACTCCCGACCCCAAGTAATCAGCAAGAGCAGCCTTCCGCGTTACCCACGGGGGGTAGAGTTCTCAGAAAGTGTGAGCGCAACAATTCCCTGCAACCATAAAGCCCTTCCCCTAGACCTAAAAAAATCCTAAGCTAGAACCAAAAGGCCGCAAAGCTCTTCGCTACAGCAGCGCAGCATCCTGCTTCCTGGCTTGCTCTAGGAAGCGGGGAATCCCAAGGACGACCATAATTTGACAAAAAAGAGTCGTGGGGGGTTTAGGGTTTAGGGTTTAGGGGTATTGAAATGAATAGCTGTGGCAGCGGCGGCAGCAGCAAATTTTTGACATGAGCCATTATCTTTGTGAGGTCAGGCGCTTGGAGGTTTGGAGCAATGAGTGGGGGGCTAGGAGTTCTGCCAGGGTGACATAACGCAATCTGCCAGATACATGGCCCTTTGGATTTTGGCAGCTCAAATATTCTTCAGTCGTTTTGATGATGAGGTCTAGGCTCGATTCACGGACGCCTCCAGGCAAAGACATTTGGACCTCAGTACCATTATTATTATTACTACTACTACTACTACTACTAGTATTCCTTTTCTTATTGCTATTATTACTACTAGTACGAATATTATTATTACTGCAACTACTACTATTAGGGAGCTCGTCTAGGTCAGTCCCTCGTACTACTCCTACCAGTGAGTGTCCTGTCAGCTCCGTTTCTCAAAACCATTCTTGGTGGACAAAATCCTGCATGAAACTACATACCCAAATGCTGGGAATGATTCTAGCACACCATACTTAGCGTCCTCCTATTTTTGTCCATGAACTGTATGTATCTGAGAAAGCCGCACAAGACCTGTATTTTAAAGTGACTCTAATTGGCACCTCATACAGGAAACCCCAAGAGCATAGTGGGAATATGATGGAAAGATGGGGGCCCTGGTCGGCATACACAAATACTTTCCAGTGCCGTATACCACAAGTATACACAGAACTTAGGAGTATAATCTCGGCAATCATCCCTTTCAAGCCCTCTCAGAACCGAGGTTGCCATAAATGTTGCATTTCCTTTTCCATGTGGGCGGTTGTCAAAATTATGGTCCTTTTTTGGGTACCCTAAATATTAGGTGTCGTATTATAATCGGGACCCAAAAAGGGGCCATCATTTTGACAACCGCCCATGTGTTTCTCGGCTATTGAAACCTTAAGCCTTGCAACCAACTTCCATTTACTTTTCCTTTTGACTCCCCGTTATTGGTACTTACTCCGAACCTAGGGTACTAAACCCAAAAACCTAAGCCCTGGAAAGTTATGGCGGCAATACATTATCACCATCAGTAGTGACTTAGGCATCTACGGCAGATCAAATCCAACAGTGCACCAAGATCAAAAGCCTGGAAATCTACATTGATAAGGTTTAGGCTTTCTGAAGATGTCCCGAACAAGGATTACAGGCATATGTCGCCCAATAAGGGAGAATCAGATGGAAAAGAACATGGTAAACGGCATGGCAACTAGGGCTAGGGTGAGCAAGCTGGTTACAGGGATTAGGGTTTCGGTAAAGTAGATTTCTTTTTTTGCATGTACCTGTGCTATAATAGGGATTCTGTTTTGTTGGCAAATCCCCCATGTACCTCGGGGCAACAAGTGCCAAAATGTGTGCGGAAAATCGAAGCAATTTGGGTTTTGGGGCTTAGGTATAATCAGTATTGTTGACGCCTTCCATCGCTGCCATGTGTTTTGATAAGGACCCCAGCGTTAGCACCCTAAACCCTGGACCCCTAAACCCTAAACCCGAAACCTAGACCCTAAACCCTTTACCCACAAGGAACCGTGGAAGGACAATCTCCTGACAAGCCGTTTGTTTCTGGCACCTCCCTTGATTAATCCCTTCTGTCCCTATTTCTTGGGTCAATGAAGGGACTCCCAATGATGAAGCCCTAAACCCTAAGCAAAAGAAACCGAACCCTAAACTCAAAATCCCAAACTCTACAGTCCTTTGAGCAAGTTACTCGGCCTAAGGATGTTACCTCGCACTTGCCCGTGTTCTTGCCGTCGGGAGGCCGAATCCGCGAAACCCTAATCTCTAAACCTTAAACCCTAAACCCCAAACCCTAAACTCTAAACCCTAAACCGTAAACCCTAAACCCCAAACCCTAAACTCTAAACCCTAAACTCTAAACGCCTAGCCCCTAAACCTCAAACCCTATACCCCAAACCTGAAACCCTACTTCAAGGCTCGGTTGAGTGTCGAGGTGATTATCGGTGATTATAGGAGATATATAGAATAAGACGGACAAAAGAAGCAGCAATAGTAGATTGGGGTATAGATAGTGGCGTAAGATTTAGGCGTTCAGGGTTTAGGCATTTAGGCTTGAGGGTTTGGGGTTTAGGGTTTACGAGTGTAGGGTTTAGAGCCTAGGAGCCTAAGCCCTAAGCCCTAAACCCCAAAACTCCTAAACCCCTCTAAGCCCTAAACCCTAAACCCTAAACTTCCAAGAGTGTAGGAGTGTATGGATGCCAGGGGTCAGCGATTCGGGCTTGGGTTTAAGGCACAGATTCTTGGACAGCCCGCGGTCACACCCAGGTAACACTGACCTTCAACTGCGAAACCCTAAACCCTAAACCCTAAACCCCAAACCGTAAGCCCTAAACCTTGAACCCTAAACCGTACATCCTCAATCCTACACCCTATAAAGCCTAGAGGTCCTAAAAGCTGCCCCTACCCACTTGAACCAGAAGGCTTTTGGCTTTGGGTGATGCCGAAACTATGTTCAAGTAAGCCTTACTCACTCTTACTGCCATTACAGGTATGGGCTCCAGCGACCTCCTTGTCGAAGTTCCAAGATATAGGGCATAGGGAAGATTAGGTTTGGCGTATGTACGTAGCATCAAAAACTGAACCCTAAACCCTAAATCCTAACCCTAAACACTAAACCGCCTTATTTTGTGCCAAGCCCTCGGATTCCGGAACCCTCAAATCCTAATAAAGCCTAAGCTCTAAAGCCCATAATGGTAATTTCCATGCATTAGGGGGTTATATAGGGGATTATATAGGGGATTACTTTAGGGTTGATTAAGGGGGATACCAGGAGTTTAGACAATGGCTGATATGGCCCCAGAAGCATAGAGGCAACGCGGCTCCCGCCTTCTGGAAGAGCTTCGCCCAGGCGAGGGTTTTGGGTGTTGCAGGGATCTTACAATGTTGTGTAGGGGTTACGCATGATTGATTTGTTTTTTGGCGTGGGGTGGGGTGCAGCGCTTGCTTTCTCAAAGGTTGACCTCGTAAAGACAGATTTGTCATATATACAAAGATGTTAGGGTTTCCAGGGCCGTTTCTCAAACATTCGATTCGATACAAATCTCTCTAAAGCGCAGTCTGAAACCTGAAGCTTTAGCCCGCATTTTCGTAAGTGTCTGGAAAGGGCCCCCAAATTGTCAGAAACTTAATTATTCTGAGCACTCTCAACCCTATACCCTAAACCCTGAAACTGTTGCAGCCTGAACCCTACATCCTGTTTCGAGGACGTCGTGCGTGAGGTCAGGGAAGTTCTGCCATCATGTCTGCTCCTGGGACAGAAGTAGGGTTTAGCGTTTAGGGCCTCTCCGTTACAGCAACTGTCCTTGAAGGGAAGGGTTGACCATGTTCAGGTTTTGGGTTCACTCAGTAGCTAATGTAATTCCTAGGAAAATGGCGGTAGTTGTTACTGTGAGACATAAGACATTTTTTGTGCATAGTGCAAAAGGCCTGAATGATTCCGAGCTTACTCCTAACAGTCCTTGCAGAATTCGAATGTAATGTACTTCTAAACCCTAAACCCCCACAGCCGCCGTATTCCAATTATTCCGGCCCCGACTTACTCTCTCTGCAAAGCCCCTTATAAAGTCGCATCTCGTTGCATGGTCCATTGTCTTTTTCACCTGCTCCTCGCCTATTTGACCCTGGACCCTACACACAGCAGTTTCCATTTGATTGTTCGTTTTCATCTCCATGTGCTTCTCTATCACCTAAACCCTAAACCCTAAACCCTGTGGTAACTCAATCTTCCCTGTTTTTTCTATTTCAGTAGTCACAGGCTTTGCAGCTTGGGAGTTCAATCGTACCGCCTCAAAAGCTAAGTCATCCATGATGCGTTTTTTTTTTTTTTTTTTT
>CAJNIZ010003421.1:2297-16976 GCA_905231905.1 Symbiodinium pilosum | reverse complement strand
AAACCCTGAAACCCCAAATCCTAAATCCGAAATCCCATACCCTAAACCCCTCCTAAGAACCAGCAAATCACCAGTGGTCGCTGCCGAGCTGCGTTTGCACCTCTGGGAGCTCCGGGTTAAGCTACGGGGTGTTTAAGAAGGGTGTCAGGGTTTAGGGGTTTCGGGTTTAGGGTTTAGGGTTTAGGATTTAGGGTTTAGGGTTTAGGGTTGGGGGAATGGAAGAATCAAAACTACTACAGGTGTTCGTTCTTCAGGTTTAGGAGTCACGGGGGAGTAAATGTAGAGCCTATTCTGGGGAAATATATCAGGACCATTGTCATTGGCTAAAAAACGGTGATTCATGACCATCACAGTGCTGATGATTCAGGATTTAAAGCTTCTAAGGGTTTAGGGTTTGCGGCCTGGGGTTTAGGGCTTGGGGTTTAGGGCTTGGGGTTTAAGGCTTAGGGTTAGTTTGCAGTTCAGTCTACACAAACAATTTAGAGTTTGGCGTGGACAGCGCATGCCTGTCAACAAGTAGCCTACGCTCCGGAAACAGGATAGGGTTTAGGGTTAAGGGTTTAGGGTAGCAGAAGCTGGGAACCTTGTCCAAAATGACCTATTTCAACCCTGGAAATTCATTGGTAGTTACAATTAAAGGCTGTAGAGAAAACGCTACAAGTCTTAACCTTATCTGGGTAAAAAACGGCACCATCAAACCCTAAACCCTAAATCCCAAAACCATACTACCAATGGACATGGGTTCCTTATTAGGAACTATCGAATATGATAGACTATACCAAACAACAAGACTCACCCCTGTGTCCACTGTCAAGGGCCCCTTAAAAGGACGAGAGCTGACAGTAGCTTGTTTGATACGAAAAACACTGAACACTAAACCCTAAACCCTCAACACCAGAACCGTACTACCCATGTAGCCTCAAGTAGCTCCCGAGGCATCCTGCTTTTAGGAAAGGCTTCCCGGAAACTTCTGATCAGAGTTCACTTGAGAATATCTTATGAGCTGTAGTCTCAACTCCTCAGAGGGGGATATATAGGATTTAGGGTTTAGGGCTTCGGGTTTAGGGTCTAAACTCCTTAAAGGGTGTATATAGATAGGGGATCATACTATAGGGGTGATTAAGGGGATACTAGGAGTTTACACTATGTCTCGTATGGTTCTACTTGTGGGTTCTATCAGCATGGAACCTTAAGAAGGAGAGTTTGTGTGACATGATTAAGATGTTAATTCGGATAGAGCCTTAAACTTTTACGAAGTTGATACGCAGGCGCTGCAGTTCAGAACTGACTTATGTTGTGAGAAACCTTTCTTGCACCATGCGGCAGTAAGGTTTAGGAGTTTAGGGTTGGCAGCTTCTTCGGGGCGACAGTTGCAACGAAGATGATATGGAAGCTTGCTTGGAGCAGCTGATAGAAGGATCCATACAACTCTGACTCTGGGAACCCATACTATAACCACAAATTGTTCATGGGCTTCTCCCATATACATGTGTTACAGAAGCCACCGCCAAACTCGAAGACGACCCAGATAGAGATGCGGAACCTCTCCTAGACCCTCGTACAAATCTTGAATTACCGTTTAGGGTTTAGGGTGGGGAGGATGCAAGCAGGGGTCAGGTTAGATTGCTCAGAAATCGTTGGAAAGTTCCTCTACCCTACCGTTTTGCCATAATTGAAATCTAGGCTCCCTACACATGCCCTTCGGTGTAGCTGAGCCCCGGCAGTGTGAACTTTTAATCCATAAGCCCTAAACCCAAAACCCTACATGTCCCTACAAACCCCTATAAGTTCCTATATGTCCATAGAGCGAAAACAAGTCTAAGCATCAGGATCGTAACCCTGCAGAGGGATCCCAGACGTTCGTATGGTACGAGTTCAAGGGATCCCCTACTGTTACTTAGGCCCGAGCGTTCGTGTTGTCGTTGTGTATATGCTCCGTGAGGACTTCGAACAATGGGGACTCGACCTGCAGGCATCGGGTGGTAGTTTCCCTAAATAAGGGTTTAGGGCGGCCCCCAATATAGACCCCCAAATACCATAATCCTTCTTGTTGGGACCCCCAAAAAGGCCCCCCTAAGTTTGGGAAACCCCCAGGTACTTTCACGGTTTCGGGTAAGTACAGGTGGGGTGTAACTGGTTTAGGGTGTAAGGTTCAGGGTTTGGAGTTTAGGGTTTAGGGTTTAGGGTTCGGGGCTTAAAATTTAGGATTTAGGGTTCGGGGCTTAGGGTTTAGGGATTAGGCTACTTACAACCCAGCTATAAGCCCCCTAAATCCCGCAATCTTGCTATGCTTGGGTTATCACAGTTGCATGTGGAAGTGGGTAGTAACTACTCTAAACCCTCAACCCCAGGCGCTAAACCCCACACCGCCTTAAGGTCGAGGCGCGCGCGGTCTAAGGATCTAATGATTTTTGCGGACTTGGGTGTGAGAAGTAATCGTTTTCTTGCTAGGGAATAAAGTAACATAAGCTTAGGGTTTAGGGTTTAGGGTCTAGGGTTGGTGGGAAGTAAGGTGATATGCTATATAAGTATTTTGTACTCATTTTCCCAACTGCCCACCATACCCACCCTCGTATACTTGAATATACTATACGAATACTCTCATCTGGTATACTAGGTTCCCAGTAAGCCCTAAATCATAAGGGTACCCTTTTTCCTACTGTTCTGTTTTAATAAGGATACCCCTAAACCCTAAACCCTAAACCCTAATACTGGGGTACCTAGTATAACTTTTTAACCTTTTGGTTCTAGGGTTTAGGAGTTTTGCAGTCAAGGCTTCCGGCTGGTCGGGGTATGAAGATGGCTACCAGTATGCGGTTTAGGGTTTGGGTTTTAGGGTTTAGGGTTTGGGGTTTGGGGTTTAGGGTTTGGGGTTTAGGGTTTAGGGTTTGGGGTTTGGGGTTTAGGGTTTAGGGTTTAGGTCCCTTCAACCCTCACACATGGGAGCTTCTGGCAAGCGGTCTAGAGTTTAGGGTTTAGGGTTGGTTAAGCAGAAAGACGGGAGTCAAATAGGGCTGAAGTCTAGAACGCATATGTCCTAAACCCAGAACTCCTAAACCTACCTCTGGATACCCTCTGGATATCCACCAGTAGGAGAAACCCTAAAAACCTAAAATCCTAAACCCTAAAACCCTAAACCGTGTTCAGTCGGGCGGCTATACGGTCATGAAGATCTACGCTTTCGCAGATGTTCGCGATGATGGCCACACCAATAGGAACCTTGGAAGTGAGCTCACGTTGCATTCCTTAGCCCTTAAGGAAAAAGAAAGGATCCTTTTTGAAGACATAGTGCCTCTGAAGTAGATAGAATATGGATTTGGGTATATTACAATTAGATCCCAATATACCCAAGTTCTATCTACTTAAAGGGGACTGTATCCAAGAAAATCCATACCCAAATACATTTACAGGACCCGAAACTCTAAGTCCCTAAGGTGGACCAAACAAATGTCTCTGAAACCTGTAGCCCAGTACTGGGATTGAAAGATGAAAGGAATGAGAAATGGACCATCCAAAGACTAGAAACTTCTTTCAGGTTAACCCTAAGCCCTAAACCCTAAACCCATTACCCATTAAACCCTAAACCCCAGTCCGTAAACCCGTTAAACCACTGGCCCTGGAGAGACCCGCGCCCAGGATGCTGCTGCAGCTCGGGGAGGCTGAGTGTATGGCCTGCCACATGGCAGAGGTCTAGGGATGAGTTTCGGGATTTGGGATTTTAGCGTTTGTTTTTTTTTGAGATGAGGGTTTAGGGTTTAGGATTTATGGTTTTGGGATTTTCGGGTTTAGGGTTTGGGAAATAACCCTAATAAAGCCCAAACCCCATGAAGGCGCTTAATGGTTGTAGGGTCAAAGTCTAAGTATTACACGGTGTGGGTTCTCTGTTGTTGGGCTCGAGTTCCGTGATTTTCCGAGGACAGCCTTGTTTGTAGCGGCCTTAATTCTAGTTAGAAGTATACGTGCAGTTGACAGAGAACGTGGGGTTGAGAGAGTAACCGGAGTTACTCCATACCAGCGTACGTAAGATTGTTCTCGTGCCCGAAGTCTAAACCCGAAACCCTAACCTTTGGGTGGTCGAGGATCTAGGCTTTTTGATGGATCCTTCAAATTCTTTGCCTCTTGTAGACCCAAAACTCTACGCACAAAGTACTAGGCTGTGCAGTCTGTCGATTAGAACTGTTGTGCCGAAGTCAGTTTTGACTTGGGCACATGATTTAGATATTGGCGCGGCTGGGGGTTGGGCTTAGATCGATGCTTACCCAGCTCTTGACAGAGGAGCCTTCCAAAGACAAATTTGAGCCACGTGGCGGTTGGCAGGTCGTAAGAAGCAGGCATCTAAGTACGATAAAGTGTGTAAGGTTTGCTGTTTAAATTGAGGTTATGTCAATGTACTTGCTACGTTGGCGCAGGTGGATCACTTCGGGCTGAGCCCCTTTACGCCGGTCCCCCAAGGGGTTAAGGATACAGGTGTGCAACTATCTATACATATGTCTGCAAAGAACTTAGACCCTCGTACCCTACCCTTTTGCCGGGTGCTGTATTTTGTAACCCTAAACCACCTAAACCCTAAACCAGCCAAACCCGCACCTGATTTCAATATGCCGGACATTTCACAAGGTCTAGACGACCATGAAAAGCTGGCTGTGCGGCTAGATGAGGCATGGGATACCTGTGATACCTTTACATGTCTGGGTGCGCATGTGTATATGGGAGTTTCCAATAGTAGGTGCCCCCCTATATATATATATATCCAAATAGACTCTAATCCTTGTTATGGGGACCCTCAAGGGGCACCCCGGACTTTTGGAACCTGCCGTGTAGGCAAAGTGTAGACATGTACACGGACATACGTGTAGTTCAGTTAAATAGCTCTACATGTGCACAAAGGTGGTTACATGCATGTGTGTATATATATAGCATATATACACAGTCAGGCGTTTGCAAACACATCCTTGGGAGAGTTGCCCTTCGCAATGGTTGGAAAAGCTGCCGTCATCTTTAAGCGTGCTTTGGGAGCATGGCCGTCAGATCGAGAAAGGATTTAGGATGGAGTTTGGGTGCGAGTGCCATAAGTTTTCAAGCGCCGTGCGAGCTTGACTCCCGCCATCAGCGTTCCAAATGAAAAAACCCTTCATGCAGGGACTTCTTGGTGCCTCAGCGCACAGAACATGCTACATCTGAAGCATGTAGCTTTGACTCGACTTGGCAACGCCGCTTCACACATATCCCCGCAAGCAGACTTTGCTGCGAAGCCCCTGTCACTAAACCTACTTCCTTACAAGCACAACAAATTGCTCAGCATGCCAAGGAACCAAGGCTTTTGAGGTCAGGGTGGGTGCCACAAGATGTTCGAAACGTGCAGCAGCCGTCAGAGTAACGCATGGCTACTCGCTCAGAGTTTTGGAGTAAATCGAGCCACAATTGTCCCGATCGCATCGAGCTCCCACGGCGTCATTGGCAGTAGCTCGCACGTAGAGAAACTTGAATGGCCTCCCTGAAGGGATTAGATGGTCCCTTCTGCCTAGTAATCAAGGTCGTCCTTCCCCCCATGAAGATTTTTTGGCATGAAGCAAGTAGGGTCTAGGGTTAGGGTTCGGATGATGTAGTCGCTTCAAAATTCAACCAAAGTTAAGTTTGCAAGTCACTGAGTCCCCTCAAGCCGAGAATCCTAACCCGCTCTAGACTTCAACCAGCAGGCCTACACCCCAAATCCACCCCACAGGGTCCACATGATCATTCTGTCCCCCTCAATTTAAAAGATTTCTTCTGGGTAGGCCCCGAGGATATTTAGTATTTGTCCCTAAGGGCTTTCATAGGGGACCATATCTACCATTATTTTTCAATGGGTTTCAGGGGCCAACCTAGTAAACCCTAAACCCTAAACCCCAACAACAAAGGGTTTTAGGGGCCAACAGGGCTCTTGATGCAAGATGAGCACTCCTTCGAGTCTGCGGTTTAGGGTTTGGCCTAAGGTGTACCTGGACCCCCAAAAGTACGTAGAATAATGGCTTTTTGGGCTACTTTTAGGGGTTTTGGGCCATTATTTTACCTAGATTGGGGGTTTAGGTAGGGCCTTAACAACGACTTTAGACCCAAAAGACCTAAAGCCTAGACCCTTGAATTTCAGGATCGCAGATACCGATGAATTTTATAGGGTCCTAAGACCTATGACCTCCTGGGTTGTTGCTAAGGGATTTAGATTTTAGGGTTTCGGGCTTAGGGTTTAGAGTAAGTTACTATCACAAGGAAGCCTGTTATTTGCTATGTGGTAGTTTCCCTGAATAGGGGGACCCCAATCTAGGCCCCCAAATACTCTAATCCTCATCACGGGGAAACCCTTAAAAAGGTACCCCTAATGTCCGGGGACCTTAATTGGGGATATATGGTCCCTAATAGTGGGTACTTAGGCCCTAACAAAGGGTAGGAGGAGGGTCTAGGTACTCAGAACATTATAACTTAGCTGAAAGCCCTGAAGAGCAGCCGAGTCTTTCGACTCGATGGTTGCCCAATTCACTGCACCAGCCTCGTCATTACACAATTTACGGCTTAGAGTTTACCTAAATCCCAAAAGTATGTAAAAGAATAGCCCTAAACCCATAATAACGGCCATAAAGGCCATGATTCTACATAGTTTTGGGGTCCAGGTAGGCTTTAGATTTTAGAGCAGGGGATTGAGGGCAAGGGATTTAGGACGCATGTATATGAATGTGTATATATATATATATGTATCTTATAGCACTCCGTGGCACTTACCTTGGACCTTAGACCTTCAACTTTTTCGGATTCCCTTTTATCCATTCTAGGTACCTAAGAAATACCTTTTAGTAGGGGTGCAAAGTGCATGGTGGACACACAAGCATGGTAGTTTCCCAACATGGTGGGGGAACCCAATATAGACCCCAAAGTAGTCCTAAACCCTAAACTCTAAACTCTAGTTTAACTCCCAGTTTCAAAGGCCCCCGGGATGGCAACCCGAGTTTTAGTAAATCCCATATGAGCTACAGTCTAAACTCTTTAAAGGGGGATCTATAGGGGAATATATAATAAGGTTTAAGGTTTAGGGTTTAGGGTCATATAGGGGAGTATCATAGGGGTGATTAAGAGGTATACTAAGAGTTCAGACTGCGGCTCATATGACACAACTTTAGGTTTCGTGTTTAGGGTTCAGGGTCCTCATCTCTTCATTCTTAAAGCCCCATCCCATGAGCCGACCCCATCCAACAAAATGCAACAGCCTGGATAACTACCGACTTTGATTTCCAAAAAATGATAGCGCTGCCTCCTTATACCAAAGTAGACAAAGAATCTAGGACCACAGTGCCAGTGCTGGTAATTCTTCGGGCGTTTTTTACCTCCTTGGGACGTAGCTTGGGCCTTAGACCCTTGACACTTTTGGATTCCCTTATATTCCTATTATAGGTACCTAAACGGTTAACCATCAGTAGGGTCCTAAGTGCCACGTAGTCACATCAGGCCATGGCAATTTTGGATGGAGCTCAGCCGAAAGAACAGGCCATGCACAGCCGGGTGTTCTGTAGAAGCCTCAAGGCTTAGTTTGTCCCTTTGCTGGCCTTTGGCAGGCATGGAGGGGGATATAGGGTTTATATAGGGATAATGGAACAGGAAATGGAAACTACTAGTTTGGGGTTTTGGGTTTAGGTTTTACTGGCCTTTGGTTAGCTAGGAATGGGTTAGCTAGGAATGAAGGAATGGATCCTTATGGTAGTTCCTATAAAACCCGTTTTAGTAGTTTCCATTTTCTTTTCCATTCCTTCATTCCTAGCCAACCGAAGGCCAGTTTGAAGGGGGTGTAGGAATTGTTTACTGCCCTAAACCCTAAACCCTAGGGTTTGGGGCTTGGGGCGGAGGCCCTGATGGTGAGGAGCTTGGGGTTTAGGGTCTTCATACACCCCATTGCGGTTAATGAAGTCGCTTAACTTCTAGTATTTCCGGCTGCAAAACTGAATATCCGCATTTGAGATGCTAAGCGGTTGTTTACACCCTCACGGTAGGGCCTCGACCGTAAGAACCTCAACACGCACACCCCCAGCAGGATCCAACGTGCAGTCCTTACATGTTCATATGGGTGGTTGTCAAAATTATGGTCCCTTTTTGGGTACCCTAATATAATACGGCACCTAATATTTAGGGTACCCAAAAAGGGACCATAATTTTGACATCCACCCATATATAATCGCCTCTGCATAAACCCGCAAAGAGTGCCGCATGGTACGAGGCGACGAGGCGACACAACTTGTAGATCCTTTTTCGGCCTTCGGGAACCAGAATCGTTTCTCAACTTCATTCCTTAACCACGTGTGGTGATGTAGCAAATCGTACCTTATCATACCTCACATGTTTGAAAACCATGCTCTGATGATGTAAGCTCCTACATGGGACGCAAGCTTTGGGTTTAGGGTGTATAGCCTTGAGAATGTTTCGAGGACGTGCCCGGAGGGGGGGGGGGAACAGTCAGTTTTGGTACCCATCAGACCTGCAGCCCCACATGCACAACTGGTCTGCGATCCTTTTCTGGGTTTCGTGTTTAGAGTGTTGTGCTGATGGCCAGGGTGATTGAGGTTCAGTTGAAGTGTGAAGTCATTTCAGTGAGCAGTGCCTGCGATGAGTGGATGACGGCTGGTCTCATTCCACTTGATGGACAAGACCATCCCAATACCCTGGAATAAAGGAATTTACGTATTGGGGCCTCTGGCTTGAGGCACGGGAGAGGCCCGCTTGGACTGGCATACATTCAAAATGAGAGCACGTCCCAGTACCATCAGCTGTGGGCTTCGGATGAAAAAGAGAAGCACTTCGGGCTAAAGCCCTAAACCCTAAACTATAAAGTACCCAGCTGAGTAGCTCCGCGGCCGTCCGCCGCTACAGGGCAGGAGATGTTTGTTCGCAGAAAGTTTGATACGCCCGCTTGAGACCTGCATCTCTGGTGCCACTTCAACTCTTTTAAGGAGCTCAACCCTTCAGCATGTCACCCCCTTTCCCAAAAACCTGAATACTAAACCGTAAGCCCTGAACCTAACCCCTAAATCCTCTGCATCCCAGAATCTTCTTCCCGATTTCGCAACATCTTCGCGCTCAAACCCGCCCCTGAATCTGACTGTAGAAGCCTGAAAAAGTAAACCCCCAAGTCAGGGAGAAATCAAATGGGAGATAGCATGGAAACTGGGCCAATTCAAGATAATGCTAAATATCTATTCATATCAGTTTGCGAACAGTTTCCGCACCATGATTATTCCCTGTTCTTTCCCATGTAATTCTGCAATATTGGTATCTTCAGGCATCGCCTTTAACCCTGGAACCTATAGTATCCCTAGACCGCTGCAAACCCTTTAAATGGCTCGGGCATGGTATTTTCAGGCTTCGGCACTACCTTCGGCGCCTCAGTGCTTGGGCTCTGCGTCATTCAGACTTTACTAGAAACCCTATAGGCCCTAGGTTTTGGGTTTATAGGATTACTCTTAACGTTGAGTCCAATAAAGTCGTAAGTCTCGCGCCCCAACCCCAACAAACTTCCAACAACATTGAGAAATGCCTGACAAACCTCAAGTCGAAACGGCCCTGAAGATAACGGGACCCAAACAGGGAACCCCAAGAATATAGTAGACATTGAATAAATAGAATATGAGGACCCTTGTAGGTATACTCTTATCATACTCCTATTACACTCTTGGGCTTCCCTGTTTCCAGGGATCCGGGGGTCTGTTGGAAAGAAAGCCTAACCCCTGAGATCCCCATGTACCCCATATTCTATCTACTTAAGGAGGACTATAAATCTTAAACCCCACACCCTAAAACCTGAACCCTGGTTTTGCAGAGCTTTGAGGCCTCTCGGGCGCCCAAGGCAGCCCCTGTTGCTCCTCGGACGTCCTTTGTAAACTTAATTTCGGGTTTAGGGTTTAATCCCCTCCCCAAACATAAAGCCGAATTAATTTGGTAGTTTCCCAAAATGCGGGTCCCCAAAGTCAGGCCAGAATCTTCAGTATGAGGAGCTCTCACAGGGGATCCCTAATTCAGTGAAACCCCCGCTTGGATTTTGGGCGTATGGGCGTAGGGTCTGTGGCTCACCCCCCCGAAACAGCTTACAAATGGCGGGTATTTATGACCGGCGGAGGGGGGGGACTATTGGGGCGAAAGGATTCGGTCTAGAATTTTGTGTTACGGACGTCCTGTCATGCAAAACTGGCTCACGATTTATCTTGGGTGCCATGCGCAAAGGTTTAGGATAGTGATAGCAGGACTAGAACGAGAAACTGTTGACAGTAGGTAGGTAGCAATCAGCAGGAGGAGAAGGAACAATAGTAGCGGCGAAGAAGCAAGAGAGTCTCGTATTATCCCAGTATGCATATGAGCTATTGTCTAATGAACTCCTTAAAACCGGGTTGTTCATGGGATTATATAGGAAGTATTATAGGGCTTCTTAAGGGGAATACTAGGAGTTTAGACTATAGCTCATATGATATCCCAAAGAAACACAGCTGTGCTGATGCGAGAAAAGATTCTTAGGCACAAGGTCCTGGTCTGGGTTCGTTGTGGTTTAGGTTTAGGGTTTATAGTCCCTCTTAAGTAGATAGACTATTACTGCTTTGGGTATATTATAATAAGATCCCCATATACCCCATATTCTATCTACTAAAGGGGGACTATAAACTATAGGGTTTAGGGCTGGGGCTAACAGAACAACTATCTCAGAGATTGGGCCATCTCGGCCTGTGGGATTCTGCCCACTCGCAACTGTACGTCCGGTGGAAATCTCGCACCATCATTTACAACCCCTTAGGAAAGGTTTTCTTCAATTGCGGAATATTAGATGGTGCAAGTTTTTCTCCATGCGGCATAGCAGGCTGTGCCCCGTGAAACGGCCAGGCATATGTTTCGCCTCTAAACTGGCTCTAAACATTAAACTCACGCCCCACGCAGTCCTCCCCTGAGAAGAGCAGGACCGCCTAGTCCGTAGGTCTGGGCCAGCGCAGGCTATGGCAAATTTAAATTTTAAGACCACAGGCCCCTAGGATGGGCTCTTGACCCTGGGATCCTTATATACCGATTATATACCCTATATCTACCCTTGCGGGTCCCTGGAATCACCCCAAAAGACCCCACATCAGGGGCCCGTACTTCTACCCTTAGAGAACAAAGCCCCACCCTGCTCTGCAAAAATGGGTCCAGGAACACGAAACCTGGTATGAGCCCCCCGGGGCTGGACTGACATGGGTTGCCCCAGTTACAAGCTGTTAGCATTCAGTCCGAAGAATGCCGCAGGAATGTTTCTGAAGGCTTGAAGTCGGTCCGCTGGGGCTTTTGCCATTTGTCTCGCGCCTAGCCCGTAGATAGGGCAGCTATAGCCAGTCCATATGGTAGCTTCCATCAATGGACCCGCTGAAAGGTACCCATAATTTCAAGACGCCGCCCCCATCTCTGATAACTGATTAACTGATTGAAGCTGTTCATACATAACATAACAGTATTGCTTCTTTCTTCCCTCGCAGGTTTCTCTATAAACCCGATGTGCCTTTATTTAGGCTCTATATTTCCGTAGATAACCTCCAAAGAGGCCCTGTACCATCGAAGAGATCACTAGATTGTCGCATAAAAAAGCCTACCTAGGTGTGCCACAGCTTTTTATGCATGGGCTAACGGCTTATCCCTGGAAATCGTGATCTCCCACTCCCAAATCCAAAGCCCTAAACTCCTACATCCTCAGCCCAAACCCAAAAGCTAAGCCCTAAAACTCCAAACGCAAAATCATATGTCAAAATGCCAGAGACCCAAAATCTAAACTAGATCCCTGCACCCTTAGTCATATTCCTCAAAACATGAAGGTATTTCATGTGGGGATACTATGGTACCCAAGATAGAGTAAGATTATATCCTCCTTTTGGGGTATAGTATTTTATATAAGGAACATTATCTTACTGGGTTCAACCACCAAACACAACACGACTCATATGAGTCATAATCTAAACTCCTTCAAGGGGGGTATATAGGGGATGATATAAGGCACTATTATAGGGGATATTAAGGCGGATACTAGGAGTTTAGACAATAGTTCATATCCTGAAGCTCCGCGTGGGGTTTAGGATGATTAAGGTGCAGGGCCCCAAGCGAAACTCTCTGAGTTTAGGGTTTACGATGTAAACTTGAAATCCTACCCTAAACCCTAAACCCTAAGACTTGCACCCTTAGCCAGTCACACAAACACACAGCTCAATACTCAAACCCTTCTCATTCCACGTTTAGAGTGAACCTCTTCAAACCCAATGCGAAAAGTTGAGCTTCAATTTCTAGTGGGCATACTGAAAGCTATTTGCCAGCATATGAAAGCCAAAAAGGCATGTGTCCCAAAAAATTATGGGTCCAAGTACCTAAACAGTATTAGTATTACAATATATATATATACACATACTTTGCACCCAAATTGGTTTCTGTATTGGTAATTTGGGCCTAAACCATCTACTACGGTATTCAGCAACTTGGACCGTAGGGTAAGCAGAAAAATCACATTGCAGTTTCTAGGAGCCTGTCTATACTAAAGCCCACAAAAATGAGCAGTACTGGCTATTTGTTAATACCAACCACACAAGGACCCTGAATCTTCAACTCTAGACCCTGAAAACCTAAATCCTAAACCCCAAGCCCTAAACCCTGAACCCCAAACCCGAAACCCCAAAGCCTTGAAGTCCTGAACCCCAAGCCCCAAAGCCCTAAAATCTTGAACCCAAAACCCCAATACCCTAAAATCCTGAACCCCAAAACTCTCAAGTCCTAAAACCTACAAACCACCATAAGTCCTAAAATCCTAAAAATCAAACAAGGTCAAAGCCTTAAAGAACATCATAACCTGGACCCCCAAAGTATGTAGAATAATTGCCTTTTGGGCTATTTTTAGGGGTTTTGGGCCATTATTTTTACCTACTTTGGGGGGTTTAGGAAGTCCTCAAAGCCTAAAACCCAAACAAGGAACCTGATTCCACGAATTTTGTAACCCAGGAGCGTCGGGTCGACCCTGAGGATGGTGTCTCGAGGAGCCCTTTGAAAGTGGTTATGTGAAGTGTAGTCTAAACTCCTTAAAGGGGGATTAAATAGGGGATTATATAGGGTACTACTATAGGGGTTATTAAGGGGGATACTAGGAGTTTAGACTATAGCTCATGTGTTAGGAGGCCTTGCTATTTAGGGGTTTAGGGTTTTAGGGTTTTAGGGTTTAGGGTTTTTGGGTTTAGGGTTTAGGGTTTAGAAATCTACCTTAGGTGGACCCCCCCACCCTGTAATAGTGACTTTAAGGGATAATAAGGAATATCTTAGGGTCCTAGCATATTCCTACTATGCCACTATTACAGGGTGGGTCCCCCTAAGTTATGTGAACTACAGCCTAAACTCCTCATTATTAAAGGGGGGTTATGTAGGGTCAAAGGGGGATTATATAGGGTTATATAGGGGATTATATAGGGTACTACTAAAGGGGTTAACCTTAAATCATGTTAAGGGTCCTAATATGATTTATGGTATATTCATTCCTTGAGCTATATTGGGCTCGCTGGGTATCCTTCAACCCTAAACTTTGACATTCCAAGATGCCGTTTAGGGCTCAGGATTTGGTTTGTAAGGCAGTGCAAGAGGTCATGGGGCTCATAATTTGTAATTGAGGTTATTGGGAATAGTCGGTGGGCTCACTAAGTCAAAGGATCATTCAAGTAGCCCTAACTCCAAAACCCCAATCCTAAATCTTCCTTCATCCGCTGGAGGACCTTCGCAGAATTGCAGAAGCAGTATGCCGGTCAGTATTCGCTGGTAGAACTCAAGGACCTGGGTCTTGGGAGGCTCCCTCCCGAACTTCGCTCATAGCTGGGTAGCTACCCTTCCCTTGGCAAGATGTAGCCATACCAGAACCAAAAAGTTATAATTTTACACGAAGCCCTCAGCCCTCAACTCTGCCAGAATCAAAGTGTTAATTTAGTTTCAAGGGCCAGGGAATTTAAACAACTTGGAGCAGGCTGAAGAGTTCAGGGCCCCTTCAGGTAAATTCAAGAAGTCAAGTCGTAGTTTCCATAAATAGGGAGCACCAGTATAGACCCCCCAAATCCTTAACATCTTTCTGGGGGGACCGCCCCAAGAAGGGACCCCTAATCTTCGGAAACCCCCCACGGGCCTCTATGTTAGATTCTGAGCGCGGTAAAGCAAGGTGCCTGAAGGTTCATCGTTTACCAGCAGCTTCCTTCACGAATTGGGGTTGGGGTTCAGGGTCTTGGCACCTTTACATTGGGATAATGGAAAAGAAAATGGAAACTACTACAATGGGTTTAGGGTTTAGGGTTTAGGGTGGGTTATCCAGAAATCAACCCCGACATTTAGGCACTTGGCATGGCAGACTCATGGGTGGCTCTGTTGAGGTCCTTCCAGAGGCACTCGGTGGGTTGATAAAATTGCCTAATAATGGAGAATCAAATGGAAAAGAAGATGAAAAATTGGTTCCTTTAAAGGGGTATATAGCGATATTACCCCAATAATGGAGAGTCAAATGGAAAAGAAAATGGAAAATGAAATGGAAACCCTAGGTTCCTTTAAAGGGGTATATAGGGATATTACCCCAATAATGGAGAGTCAAATGGAAAAGAAAATGGAAAATGAAATGGAAACCCTAGGTTCATCTAGGTTCCTTTAAAG
>CAJNIZ010003420.1:8028-23675 GCA_905231905.1 Symbiodinium pilosum | reverse complement strand
GCCCATGGGACTTAGTAACTACTTATAACTGGGATTATAACCCTACTTGTAATTGGGGTAACCCCTATTTAGGGGGATTATAATTAGGGTTATAAGCCCAGTTATAAGTAGTTGCTAAGTCCCCTGGACCCTAAACCCTAAACCCTAAACCCTATATATCCCTATAGCCCCTTTAAGGGGACCTAAGTAGTTACTAAGTCCCATGGGCCTCCAAGCAAAGTGTAACCGAGCAGTGCAAAGTGTAGGCTCATCCCTACAAAGCCTGAACACGGTTTTGGGTTTAGGGTTTAGGGTTTAGGGTTTAGGTGAACCCTGAGGTTATGCTTGCAGATCTCATGTCTACCTTAGGTGGACCCTTCACCCTATAGTAGTGATTATAAGTGATAATAGTCATTATGCTGGAGGGTCTAAGGAACGTGTTGAGCCTAAGTTACTTCGCAAGGGGTAAAGGTAATCCTAGGTGCTCTTCGCAGCTGCAAAAAATGTGCTTCTACACAAGTCCGTCCATCCCTTGTCAAGTCGTAGTATATTTCAGTATACATCACAGAATGATCAACAAATACCGGTCCTTGTAACCCCGGACCTGAAACAGTCTATAAAAGAGCTGCATCAAACGGTTCCAATGAAGGGAGATACCAGGCCCAAAGATAGAGGAACACTTCGTGGAGTGAAGATCAGTGCCTGGGGCTTTATACCGGGGGTGGCTCTCAGCGCTATGCATCCTTCTTCGGGGTGTGTTCAGTAGGCTTTTTCACGTGAGATTGGCCCTGGGCTTGAAATAGTCTTCAATGAATGACGTCCACACTGCTGGCTTATGAGGCGCAGTCCTAAACTCCATAGACTCTAAACCTCAATCTTCAACCATGAGCCGTAAACCCTTAACCGTGACCCGCCTCAGAAGTTCCATGAGAGTCCCATAAATGCTTGCGATGCCACCCAACCGTCCCAAAAGTTGTTTGAACACCTCAGAGGGTTTTGGGTTTAGGGTTACAATCCACGTGTTATCCAATTAACCATGGGATCTGAACATTTTTGTTCTGGTGCCTTCCTTTAGAAAAGTCCCTTCTAGTTCCCAGTAGGGCTACCAGAAAAGATCATAATGCTATGTTCCTCATTGGGTTGGAGTAACTCATTTTTGTTTCTTCTAAACAGATAAGATTGCACAATGACCCCCCTAAACCCCTAAACCCTAACTAGTCTTGGCTCTAGAGCTAGAAGGCCTATTCATGGGGAGCCACCACTACCATCCGCTCAATATTTAGTTAGGGTTTGGGTTTAGGGTTTAGGGTTTGGGTTTAGGGTTTAGATCAAAAGGCTGTCTATTCCCTATGAGGTACTGTACATTCAGGGTGGACAGTGGGACCGCAGTGGACCTAGTGGGCCCTTTGCTGATTTAGCATAGCCAAATCCTTGAAACACTTCCGGAATATTGGCCGATGTCCATTAATCATATGAGCAATAGTCTAAACTCCTAAAAAGAGATTATACAGGGGACTATATAGGGGACTACTATGGGGGTTATTAAGGGGAAATGCTAGGAGTTTAGACAGTAGCTTATATGGCAAATGTTGGCTGTAGCTCATAATCTCTCGCCTGGATTTGTCGCTTCTTGGCATGCGCCACACTGCACCCACCATGGGGACTCGTATCTGTATCATACTGTAGAACATTGTACATTTGAGTAGCATAGGGGAAGATGATACCATTCTTATGGTTATGCGATTGTATAGGAAGAATATGATCTTAATTCAACCACCAAAACCACTGCTCGTTCGTGTGTTTCCCAAAGCACGCCTTTACAATCCCTAAAATCCTGAAACTCAAGCCCTAAACCGCAAATATCTGTCTTTCCGTCGTCTAAGAACCGCCAAAAGGGGACCGTAGCCGTTGGCAACCCTGCACCCCGCATACCCCCCGCCGCCATATTCCCTGTATCTATATAGTCCCCCTTAAGCAGATAGAATATGAAGTATATGGGGATATAACTATAGTACTTAGGGGGACGATAAACTTTCACAGGTGGTAAGTATATCCCGAAAGAACCCTCCTAATTTGTCCCATTTCTTGGCCCAGACTTGCCGCTGAGGTGATGCAGCATGTGTATGTGGCCCGTCATCTTTTCCCTCTGTGGCAGCAGCGGGGAGGCTTTGGGAACCCTGATCCTAAACCGTCGTGTCAGTAGTCGTCAGTGTAGTCGCCATAGTCGTAGTCGTAGCTCTGTCCAACTAGCGTGGAAACCCATGTAGACCACACGTTTGCAAGGAGTGCAGCCTTCCTAGACCCACCTTTGGGGGTCTATGTTTGTATGGGTAAGGGCGGCAAGAACGCAAGCCAATACTCAGAGTTGCTGCCAGGATCATGTTTAACCGAAGAACATCCGGGGATCATGCTCAAAATCCTTGCACGATGTAGAGTAACCTTACGACCTAAGCCACCATGTTATCACTTATGCGGCATCTCATGTCAGAAAATCTTTCACCATTGGATTCATGGCGAGAATCTCCAGTCAAAAGCCACACTACACGGGGACGTTCTGAGGGGATGTTTCGGTGATATTCAGGCGCGGGAGGAACTATCGATTCGCAGAATACCATAGGTCACTGCTTCTGATTAACCACTAGCTCTTTCGGTGCTTGACAATCTTTTGGATAGGCTACTTTTGGACCCGAGAAAAGTACCTGGACCTCAAAAGCAGGAAAACACATGACATCATGGTACGGGTCGCTATACAAATGCCCCCATGTGGTGAACAGCCAAATCCCGTGTAGAATCATAGCATGTTTGGTTGTTTAAGTGGGTGCTGGGCCATCACGTTTCCTTCCTTGAGGTCCAGGCAATTCTTATAACTCTGTCCAAACAGTCATGAAACCTCAAATGCGTCCCTGCATGAACTACGCACCACCTTTTTCAAAAGGCAATGCAGAGTTGCACCCTTGCTTAACAGAGAGTATGATTAGAGACCCCCAGCCCATATCCCGAAACCTGACAAGTAAATTTCACCTGAAACAAAACCCCAAAAGTCCTAAAAAGCCCACCCTAAACCCTAAACCCTAAACTGGGGGGGGGGGGGGCAGGTGACAAGTACTTTGTCATCACAGCTTCTGCGGCGGGGTTGCTCACCCAGGCAGGCGGTTCGCGATTTTGGGTTTAGGGTTCCCCAAAATGTTAAGCCCCTAGGGTTTAGGGTTTAGGGTTTATTAAGCCCCTACACCCTAAGCCCTAAAACCTAATCCCTAAACCCTAAACGGTAAACCCTAATCCCTAAGCCCTAAACCTTAAAAGCATCTCCGGCATGCGTGTATAAATGTTTGGGGGGCTTCAGAGATGCAAACAACCCGTTTAGGGTTTAGGGTTCAGGGTTTAGGGTTCAGGGTGTAGGGTTTAGGGATTGGGGTTCAGGGTTTGGGTTAGGGGTTTAGGGATTAGGGTTTAGGGGTTAGGGTTTAGGGTGTAGGGTTTGGGCTTAAGGTTTGGGGTCCAGGGTTTGTGTTTGAGAGGGTTTAAGGTTTAGGGTTCAGGGTTTGCAACCCCTAGTATAAGCCCCTAGCCTCCAAAGCCAAGAATCGCAATGGTAGGCTGTCAAAATTGTGGTGCACCTTTTGGTCATCCCACGTTACACCATGGCCCCAAGGTATTTGGGGTAGGCAAAAATGGAACATAATATTGACAACCACCCTTGCAAATGTATCTGAGAAAGCCCACCGCCAGTGGATGGTTGACTCCTTCGAACTTCCTGTGCTGCTCTTTGCACTACTCCCCGACGACCTCTACACCTTGTAGCTAAATGCCTATCGTCCCACATGGCTTGGGGTATATTATAATCAGATCCCCATATACCTCATATTCTATCTACTTAAGGGGGACTATACCCTAAACCCTGAACCAAAAGCCCTAAACCCTATACCCTAAACCCTAGACTCCTTAATCCCTGAACCCAAAGCCCATCTGGTAAGAGTTACTTTGACTCAGCGCTTACGCTTCCGGGCTGAAAATTAAAGCCTAAACCCTGTACCTTACGGTCTGAAGTTCAAAGATGGATGTCTCAAATCCGAAAGAGGTTTAGGGGTCAGGGTTTAGGGTTTAGGGTTCAGAGCCATTTGATTGGCCGATTTGGCCTCACACGGCGCGCTGTTGCGGTCAGAACTGTTTGCAGGGTTAAGAAGCAGTAGACTTGCAAAAAAAAGGTGTCGACGTGATTTCGTGTTGGGGCGCTAAGCTCTACCGATTTGTTGACCTCTGTTGGCCTCGCTTCGCTGGTTGTTCGCTTTCCGTCGGAGGTGGGATCCCTGCCTTACAGCGTGACTAAGCATGCTGCGGTGGCTGTTGCGGAATGGTGCTGGGCTGAGCGAGGGGGGGGAGGTAGATGTGAGCTATAGTCTAAACTCCTGAAAGGGGATTATATAGCGGATTATACAGGGGACTACTATAGGGCTTAGTAAGGGAGATGCTAGGATTTTAGACTATGGTTCATGTTAGGGTTTAATAAAAGGTTCGTCTCGTAGCTTTGCAGGGCTTTGGGTTTGGGTTACTGCTGAGGATCATCTGCCAAAGATCTTGTTAGATATCTTCAGGGTTTAGGGTTCAGGGGTTTAGGGTTTGTGATCGAATGACAGTGCATGAGATCATCTTATTTAGGGCCCCTCGCGTTTCATACAACCTTTAATGGTGAGTTGTTTTTTAGCCTTGAAACCTTCGTCAAAGGACACCCACCATCAACCCAGGAAAGCCCGTATATACATATGTATATATATATATACAGATATATCTAGATAGATAGATATTACAGATAGACAGATAGATAAAGCTATGGGAAAAAGGCATTTTTCTCAAAGAGTGGAAGGATTGTACTGCCCAAGACAGAAAATCCTCAGAATGAGGGCCCAGAGAACAGACGTACTGGTTGAAGTCTAAGGCAACTCATAAGAAGATATGGCTGTCGTGTAGAAGCCTGGATAATTCCCAATGGCATGGTCCTAGGTTCTATAATGATACGGTAGTATAGGATAGTTGGCCTGGTCTAACCCTAAGGGTCCAAGTACCTAACAATCATATACTTACCTCAAACCTGTACTATAATTACTATGACCCAAAACCAAATTGCCAAATAATTGGGTACTTGGACCTAAACCCTACGTATCCCAACATATTCCTATAAATCCCTATATACTCCTATATATCCCCTTCAAAGGGACCAAATTATTGGGTACTTGGACCCTCTGGGTAAGTAGAGGTGCCCCCTGGCCCACAACGCAATTTCCCGAGCGGCATGAGATGGACAGTAGGAAGGTAGAGCTTCAGATTTTTTAGGGGTTTAGGGGTTTAGGGGATTAGGGGTTTAGGGGTTTAGGGTTTGGGGTTTGGGGTTGAAGGTAGGCTTTATGGTTCAAGGGGCATCGGATAGGGGCTGGCGCGCACAGGACAACATGGGTAGTCACACTCTGGAACCTTTGTAATCAAGCCTTCCCGAAACAAGGGTAGCTGCTCTTGGAACCCACGAATGGAAGAGCACATAGAATTAGGCGCGAGGTAGGAAGCCACTGAAGTCATAACGGGGTCATCGGCTACATGTCCTTAAAGGATAAAACGATGTTTCGTGATATGCCACCTAGATTTTGATATGCCTGTTGGGGATGGGTATTTGGGTTGCACATGGGCAGGGCTCTTGCAGAGCTAGCTCCAGCGATATCAGGGGTGGGGGGCTTTATAGCAGAGGGGACTAATATGTACCCGGAAACTGCTACCGATACTGCAATAACTGGATGCGTTTCGACAAATTGTGTGACAGAAGGGATAAAGATTTTGCATCACGATGGCTTCCACATCCTAGGTATCGCATCACCTATGCCGATTTCGGCATCCGAGTGCACTGCCTGTGTCCGCAGGCGCAGACACCCGTGGAGCATTGTGATGTGAAGCCGTGTTTAGAGTAGCGTCCGAGGAAACATTGGCAACAACCGCGATTCCAAAAATAGGCCTGTAATAGTGTATGGACTAACCTAAGCCCTAAACCCTGAGCCCTATCTAACCCCATTCTAGTAGTTTCCATTTTCTTTTCCATTATCCCCATATATTACCCCAACCCTAAGCCCTAAGCCTAAACCTGCATGTAATGCGTGAGATGATGGGTTCGTAAGATTCGCCAGCTCTGCCCAAGGTGCCATGAATGCATGAATCCTATATGAGCTGTAGTCTAAACTCCTGATATCCCGTACAGCAGAGCCTTATATTATCCCCTATATAACCCCCTTTAAGGAGTGTAGACTATAGCTCATATCGCCATTCAGGATCTCTCCTTTCAAATGGCTACTTCAGGGTATTGCATGCAAGTTTCCGAGTGATCCTTAAGGGGATTTTCAGGCGGGCAAGAACCAGGTGGGCAGCCTTACATAAGGCTTACATAAGGCGTATATGGGGACTAGTATTATAAAAGGGCTATGTGAGAAATAGTCTAAACCCTTGATGGGTTATATAGGGGAGTACTATCGGGGTTATTAAGTGAGATACTAGGAGTTTAGACTATAGCTCATATGGGGACTTGGATTATTCAAGGGCTGTGTAAAGCTTACATGGGTGAAGCTGCCTACCTGAAACTTCATTAGATTTGCCAGGTGCTCACCCTAAACCCTAAAGTTAATCCTGAAGCACCTGCAAGGTTCGCGCACTACGGAAGTTCCAACTTCGGGTTACCATCGTATCGAAGGGTCCATGTAGCTTTACAGTATAATGTACCTGGGGCCCAGAGTAGTTGTATGGGAACCTCTTTGGGCCCCAAATTCAGTATAGTATATACTATCCCTACATGGACTCTTGGGCTATGTCAAAGGCAACTGTCCTTGCACAAAGGGTCTCATGGAGTTCCATTTTTTGGAGGGTAGGCCAACTGGCATAGAAGTGTTGTGGCACCTTTCAAGGTTTAGTGCTTAGGGTAGTTATGCTACTCAAACATTCCTTGCCGTCACAAGGCGAACCTATCCACACGAACGCGGAACTTTGAACCTCCACTCTCCAAGCTTACTCCAAGCAAATGGCACAGGGTTTAGGGGTTTAGGGCTTAGGGTTTAGGGTTTAGGGTTAAGGGATTAGGGGTTTATAGGCATTAGGCTTTAGGGTTTAGTGTGGGAACCCAAGGGTTTGTTGCAGGCGGTGCAAACCGGTATGGTGCCTGCGGGCTCTGGTGGCGGCGTTGCAGGCGCTTTCTAGTGGGGTGTAGGGTTTAAGGATGTTTAAGGTTGCTCAGGGTAGAGGATTGGATATCTTCCTTTTTGTTGCTTGGAATGAAAGATTTCAGAACGTTTAGGGAGTGCTAATCTATATCGCACAAAGATGTGATTCCATGCCTTTACTACCTAGTATGGTTATAGTAGTTTCCCAAAATAGTGGGGCCCCAATTTAGAACCCCAAATACTGCAAACCTTATGGTGGACCCTTATAAAGGTTTCCCGAATTTGAAGAATCTCCCTCATTAAGACCAATGTCCAGGGTTGGGCTTAGTTGCCCTGACGCGATGTGGCATCTTTGTACGGGGTTAGGGTTTAGGGTGAAGGTTTAAGGGTTGAGGCTTTAGGGTTTAGGGTTCAGGGTTAGGCTTTAGGGTTTAGAGTTTGGGGTTTAAGGTGGGTTCGGGGTTTAGGGTTAAACTTCCTGATAGAACCCCATGCCCATTCTCAATGTCACCGGCAATCAATTTACCAAGTCAAACATTGATAATCCCAAGCATGTAAACCCACAGGCCTTGTGGGACCTGTAAACCCTAAACCCTAGACCGTAGACCCTAAACCCTAAACCCTGGACCGCAACCCCCTGCCTGAACCCTCCTATGAACATGTATATAACCTTCAGCCCTACACAAAGACTTACCTGGACCCTCAAAGTATGTAAGATAATCTGGGCTGCTGTTAAGGAACCGCTTTTAAGGTACTATAACGAGGAAACCCCAAGGGTATCTTAATTTAAGTTCTTCAACAACAGCCCAGTAATGGCTTTGTTGATTACATGTATGTCTGTTGGGGCCGCCCGTGTATCTTCTTTCAGGTCCAGGACCCCGAAACCTACACCCTAAACCACTTTGAACCCTAAACCCTAAACCCAAACTCTTTGAACAGCAACTCCAAGCCCTACTTCACAGGTGGCGATGGGATTTTGAAGCCCGAGGTCGTTGCTGACGTCTGCATCGGCCCGTTTTGGGTTGATTTTATTGTATTTGCTGCATGGAGTTTTTGTCAAAGTCATTGGTTTTGTGAGGTTCCCAGTAAACGTCAAAATCATTGGTTTTGTGACGTAGCCAGTATAACAATACGGCCCCTTAAATACATACTTTGGGCACCTAACCAGACAATATCGTTCGAACAGCCTACCATGTCGATGGCGTTTAGTGGTGTAGAATTCAAGGGTGCAGAGCCTGGTGGGCTCAAGGAGCTATAGTCTAAACTCCATAAAGGGGGGTTATGTAAGGGATTATATAGGGGACTAATTTAGGGGATATTAAGTGGGATACCAGGAGTTTAGACAGTAGCTCATTTGGCACAGGGTTTAGTGTCAAATTCGTTTGTTCGCCCAGGGTTGCTGATACAAACGGCTTCTTATGCAGCGGTATGCACGGAAAGCCACCTTTGAAAGGCCATACAGAACTGGCCTTGTTGGTTGGGGAGGACAAGGCATACTCATGGCTGTAGCAGAATTTTGTTAAGGGTTTAGGGTATATGGGAGTTTCCCAAAATTAGAGGTATTTTGGAGGGGTCCCCATAATAAGGACTCTAGTATTTTGGGGTTCATATTGGGGTCCCCCTATCTAGGGAAAGTATAGAAGGTTGTGTTAAATTCGTTAAAGCTTGCAGTTGGCTCGGGGGGTGCCAAAGTCATGGGTTCCCTAGTCTATACTACCCCCCTAGCGTCCCCTCCTTACTTAAGTTTATTTAGGGATAATTATGTGTAGATAAGGTTAGTTAAGGGGGAACCTAGAGGCGCGGGAGTATGGAGGGGGGGGTAGTAGGGGAACCCTTGACAAAGAGATGGTGAGATTGAAGGTCATTCTGTGGAAACAACGTAGGTTTTTCATAGGTAAGGCAGCAAAGACTCCACATCCTGAACAGAATCCTGCTAGGCCCAGTCTAGTCTAGGTTGAGGGTCTTAGGGTCTTGGGCTGGGATGGTTGATTCAATACGTGGGGGCGTACTTAAGCCCTAAACCCTAAGCCCTAAACCCAAAGCCCTAAGCCGAACACACCTTAGGGGTTCAAGGTTTAGGGTTCAGGGTTTCGGGTGGGACGCTGTAGTATGTCCAATATTCATGGAGAATGAAGCAGAAAATGACACGAAAACTGTGAGTAGGCAGACTTCATGCAGTGTTCTTTTTCTTGGATTCTTAGTATTGGGATAGTCTAGTCCCTAACCTAGAGTAGGCGTATCCCTTGTTTTTGATTGTATGTAGCGACAACCGAAAACCCTATGCACTTGAGGCATGTAAAGTGCAGGCCGGTCCTTGAAGTTGTAACAACATGCCGGAGTTCTGAGGTTCTGTGTTACGTGTTCATTCTTCCTAGGATGAATGATTGGAATCACATGAAGCAAGAGAAATCATCTCATCTCCGTTTGTCCATGAAGCCAAGCTGCGAGCCCTGAGCCCTACACCCTGAGACCCTGAGCCAGGAAGTCGTGAAGGCCATGCAAGAGGGTAAATTCCTGGTCCTTCCACATGCCGAGGCAACGCAAATTGTAAGCTGGGAGTGTAATGTTCACGGCCAAGGTATTTCGGAGCCTAGGATTTGGGACTATAGGGTGGGTCTAGGGGTCCAGGGACACCTTGAAAGGCCTTCTTAGCTTCAGAACTATGACGTTTAGGGTTTACAGGGGTCAGCGGCTGTAAGGACTTAAGAACATTCCCTCCGTGTAGGAAAGTAGCTCCTACCCACTACCTCAATCTGCGTGGACACATAAAGTACAGTCTCAACTCCTCTATAGGGGGACGGTTATATGGGGAAACATATAGGGACTACTATGGGGCTTACTAGGGGGGATACTAGTACTAAGAGTTCACACTATAGCTCACATGAACCTTATTAAGGCCTCACAAAACAAAGAACAAAACTCCTACATCTTCATTCCAAGCCACTGAAACCCAAAAACTGAAGCCCAACCCTAAGCCCTGGACCCTCGATCCTGTGTAGACCTTCGACTTGAAGTGTAAAGGCCACTTGACCCTGAATTCCAAACCTGGCACTCCTACAGCCCGAAAGCTATACCATGTCAGCGAGCGGTTTAGGGTTTAGGGGTTGAGGATTGAGGGGTTTGGGGTTTAGGGTTTAGGGGTGCGGAAAGTGCCGTACGCAGTCCATATAGTAGGGGTCCCTTATACGACCCTTATGGTCTCCATGCATCCCTAAGGGTACCCTGTTGTTGGAAAACCCTAATTGAGTAGTATTTTATTTGGGGATACTATGGTACCCATTATAGAGTAAGATTATATCCTCCTTTTGGGATATAGTATTTCGTATAAGGAATATAATCTTACTAGGTTCAACCACCAAAAAACACTACTCAATTTTCTATGATCCTTAAACACTAACTCCGAAATCCGAAAACCTCGGCTGAAACTCCTAAAGCCTAAACAGGGATAGTGGGATAATGGAGAATTTAACGAAAACTACTGTATTGCGTCTAGGGCTTAAGGTTAGGATATGGGTGTATGGGGAGCTTATTATAATATGCCCAAAGCCATATTCTATCTATTTAAGGGGAACTCTAAATCCTAAACCTGCACCAGGTGCTGAAGTATTACCAGCGCAAGGCATCCGATTACGACCGGTGGCTGACTGGTATGGGCAGGCTGGGACGTATACGGCATGGGCGGTGGTCTATGAGCTATAGTCCAAGCTCCTTAAAGGGGGTTAGATACACGGGGTCTACGGGGGTATGTAGGGAGTCTTTTTGGAATTTGGGTGTCAGGATTCAGGGCGTAGGGCCTAGGCTTCAGGATTTCGGGTTTGCGTTTCAAGCGCGGATCCCAAAGCCCAAGCCCTAAACTCTAAACCCTAGTGTTTGAGGTGGAGGAAAGGATAGACGAAGACGATGATGATGCCAGAGGTCTCTAGTTGAGCGCCGAGGATTTTGCCGCAAAGGCTCAAACTAGCTTTATGGTATAGTTACACTTGGGTCTCAAAGTAGTTACATTGGAACTCGTTTGGGATCTAAGTATACACTATGTACCTGCATGGACTCTTGTTTGCATTATAATTATAGTACTTCTGCTACAGAAGGTGCACTTTAACTCTCAGCAATCCAAACTCTGGACGATGTACTGAATTCTCTATACGCAACGCAAGATAATGCTGAGCTCCCTCACTATAAGCTACCAGTAGCGCGTCCAATCTGCCTCGAAGGCACGGAGACCCCTGCGACCAAAATCCGTTACACCCTAAGCAGAATAAATAGTAACATCGATTTCGCCAATCTGTCGTGCTTGCGCATGGCCGTCTCCCTCAACAACTTCCGCTCGGGTTTTACAGGATGCAAAGGATAAGAGGTTTGTTCGGCTTTGCCAAGTTTTTCATGTACAAAATGATGCTCCTATTTGCATGCTTTCCCTTAATTAATCAGTATTCTACTGGTGCCTGCTGTTAGGTTCCATTGCAATGCAAGGCCACCACAGGTGTCCACAAAGGGAACATCCCTGTGGGCACAAACACCCTGATTAATCTCAAATCAGGGCTCTTAAGCCGTAACCAACTACAGTCGGCCTTGATGGAGGCGACTATGGATAACAAAAGTGTATCGCAAGGTACCTGCCGACTCTACCCTAAACTCTAAGCCATAAACCCAAAACCCTACAGGCTTTCCATGCAGGCTGAGGTTGCTTTAAGCAAGGAACCCAACAATGTGGTGTGCGGTGAGCCTGACGCTGGCAAGAGGGAGGGTCGAGTTTGTAACACATTTTCTACAAGATACCAACCTAGACCCTCCACCAACCCTCTTCTTGGGCCTCTGTGTCCACAATTAGGGCCCATATATCCCACACCCCTGGGTGTGTCGGGGCTCCACTTCTATGACCTCAGACCTAAACCTTGAGCCCTAAGCCTTAAACCTAAACGCCAAGCCTGCAACCCTAAACCCTAAGCCCCCAGACTTTCAACACTGAGCCCGAAACATCCAACCCAAAACACTAAGCCCCTAAACCTGCAACACTAAGCCTTAAACATTTAACTCCAAACCCTAAGCCTTCAATCCTCAGCCGTAAACCCTCACCGTCAACCCTATACCCTACGCCTTCAACCCTGGGCCTCAACCCTAAGCCCCCAAGCCTTCAACCCCAAACCCTAAACCCTAAACCCTGAACCCTAAACCCTAAACCCTAAACCCTGAACCCTAAAGCCTAACCCCTGAACCCAAAACCCTAAACCCTAAACCCTGAACCCTAAACCCTAAACCCTGAACCCAAAACCCTAAACCCTAAACCCTCACCTGACCAGTGGACCAGCCCGGAGGCTCCAGAAAAGCTTCGGCGACTTGATGCGGAGGATGCTTTTGCTATGGAAGTTGCGTCTGTTCTTCTTTTGCGCGCTACATAACGGATAAGGGTTCAGGGTTAGGTTTGAGGGTTTAGTTTCAGGATGTTTCAGGCTTAGGGTTTGTAGATCAAATCGTGGCTCAGGATTCAGGTCATAGCTTAGGGTATAGTTCAGGGTTAGGGGTGTGAAGTTCAGGGTCAGGGTCCAGAGTTGTACATATTGCTAGCCCTCATTCGTTTGTCTATACGTACATATATTCGAAACAGGTGTACACACGTACAAAAAGGAGGGGGTGGGCTTTTACTTGTGGCTACCCATTGACCCTGAACCCTAAACCCTCAGTTTTTGTTTGATGAATGTCAGGCTGTGGTCCTTTGAAACCGCAAGCAGTTGTGAGATGATCTCTGAGCCTTGCACACCAAACCCGAATCCCTCTACATGAAAGACACTAAACCCTGACTGAAATGTGCCCAAGGAGCCCACCGATATCTGCTGCGAAGCTGTGAACGATATAGCAGAGTGCTGTCTCAAAATTGAGTGGTGCTTGCAGGGGGCTTTCGGGCTTGGGCATTGTGTTTTGAGGTTTTTCAAGGTAACCCAGAGGGTCCATGTTGTCAATATTTGGGTACTCAGGGGTCCAGGTGCGTGCTCAGGCAAAGTTCCCCTAAATTCCTTAAATATTGAGGAATCTGGGTTTTAGGGGGTTTTAGAGGTTCTAGTAGGTCTTACCAAATGTTGACAACATGGATTCTCTCACCCTCAGCCTTGAGCCCTAAACTTATACACCCTAAAATCTACACAGTTAGCCCTAAACCATACATCCGGGTCATATAGGCATTCCTTGTTAGGGGTCTATATAGGGGTTATCTTGGGGGACAGTAGGAGTTTATAGGGGTGGGGGGAAAATAGGAGTTTATAGAGATCAACTCAGCCCAGCTTCCTGGCTCAGAGCACCGCCATGCACCAACAACCCTAAACCCTAAACCCTAAACCCCTAAAGCTATACCCTAAACGGCCCCTTATAATTATAAATTATCAAACCCTAAACCCTAAACCCCCACCGGAAAGCCTGCAGAAATATTGAACCTCCAGGCCCATAACTCAAGTGCAAGCAGAAGTACATGCTATGGCCATGGCACATTTTGGAGCATGCGAGGTGCGCCCTCCAGCTTGGATCTCACTTAAAGGGAAGTGGTATCCCACTTCCAAATTACAGCCTGCCCAGGACCCTAATTGACGATCATAGATTTGCTGTATATAGGCATTTGGGACCCTGGGGCACAAACGTGCACTGTCACAACTAGTTTGTGATATCGCTCGCTGCAAGGTGAAGATACACCTTCGAAAGGGTTGTCCGCTCAACCGTCTTCTTGTGGCACTTCTGGGCTATACCTTATTGGCACCATTCATTTAAGGTTAGTAATTTACTGTCTTTAAACCCCATCAAAAAGAGTCCTACTTGGATCAGATGTCGAGAGACGCACAAGAGCTCCCACATGATCTTCCAGATGGAAATTATGGTATGTGCGTGGGTTGATCTTGTCAACCCCCGCAAAGAAGGCCAACTCCTGGAAGCCCTGAGCACCCCAAGTTCAGTGTGGACAGAATTTATTATTCCTTTAATTACTTAAAAAATCTCGGTCTGTTGAAGCAAGGCACGTGGCATTTCGGTTTGGCGGGCCAAAGACACTTCCCTTCTTGCGCTGCACGATGACCCAATTTGAAGTAGGCATCCAAGCAGGAATCCTAATTTGGGCTTAGCATGGAGAATAAAACTTAATGAGAAGAAATTCTGGGAGATCTCATGCCTGCATACCCTAATAAAGGTTTTCCTGAAATGAAGCCATAGCATCACAACATTTCCCTCAGCTTGCCGGCCTCCATTTCCGTGAGGTACCTTGACGCCTTCTCACTGACATTGTACCATTCGGCAAGGTGCCACCTGGGATGGGGGGGGGGGGGGGNNTTAGGGTTTAGGGTTTGAGGGTTGGATGGGGAAATTAAATAATAGCAGGTTTTTGGAGGTTCAACAGGCCTTCATTTTCAAGGGCTTGCAATCATGGGAGAGACAGCTTAAAACTATGTAGGTAACATATAAAGATAGTTAAGGTTTAGGGTCTAGGGTTTGGTTCAGTTCCATATAACTAGTCTATGCACGTCTCATCAAATTAAATACAATGTTGGAAAACATAATGCTGCTGGGGCTCACACTCTTTGCTATCAGCACTTGGGTGTCGTTGGAGGCCAGGTTCGAATCGAGATTTATCTTGTCCACCCAAATGGCAGCCACCCATGCTACCACCACTCGTCCCTTAATGAGGGATCTCATGCAACCCTGAAGCCGAGGCCCTAAACACTACATGTACACATAATAATATCATCCTATAAATCCTGAACCCTAATTACCCTCAACATAGCCCCAAATCTTGAACCACAATACTCATTAGATCAAGTCAGGCTGCATTGTATGCCTTGCATTGAAATTTCGGGTAAGAAGACTCCTCCGATATTCGAAGATGGGGCTGGCTGTGCCTCAGCAATCTGCCAACAATATAGTAGATAATACAGTACGATTAGAAATTATATGGCAACATGAAATGTAGTAAAGCTACGGAATCTTGTGAGCCTTTGCCCAATCGCAGAATTCGAGAAATCCTGCCTGAAGCTGTTGGGCCTCCCCACTTCCGGGCCAATGATTATTGGCAGCCAGCACCCTCAAGGCCGATCCAACAAGGTACTGTAGCAGGCCCAAATTAAGGGTGTGCATTGCACACCAACGTACATAGGCCATATCGAAGTTTCGCAGACCAAGAAGCGGGCCTCATCAGAGTCTGGTTTTGTGTAGCAGTTCTAGTTGATGACAGGTTGCTAGCTGACAAAAAAATAAACCACAACACATTTGCTTAATTGATTATCAACTTGCTGTCCCATGGTCGGCAAGCATGGTTCTTGAAATTCTCGAAATCACGGCGAGGATGCAAAGTCCCAGGTACACAGGCGTAGGAGTCTCGACGAGCATAGCAGTGATGACAAATGTATGTCGATGCCCATCCCACCCGTAGAGCCAGCCATTCCTGTCGCAAATTAGAATTTTAATCTGATTGTACCATTATAGCAGGGTTATGCTCTACATGGGTTTAGGGTTTAG
>CAJNIZ010003419.1:0-21224 GCA_905231905.1 Symbiodinium pilosum | reverse complement strand
AGAATCACATGGAAAAAACATGGACAATGTAATGAAAACTGGGCTTATATGGGGTTTTACATATGGAATGTGGGAGCATTATACAGTACCACAGTCCTAGTACACCCCTTTAATCATATACCTGCCCAGAAACCTACATCACATGCCCTCTGCGCTAACTACTACTTGGACCCCCCTGGGTACAGCACGGCCGTCTTGCCAATAATAAACAACCGACAGGGGTGTATGTTTATCATCATGGTAGGGGGGGGGGTGCAAGAAGGGAAATGTTGCATAGTGCTTCCATACCACCTATGTAAGACCCCATGATCCTGGTATGAGTTACTTGGGGGGCTGTTATCTAGCCCAATAAAGACTGTACCTATCACCCAAAGATACACCTAACTGCCATGACATGAGCTATAATCTAACATCCCAGTATCCCCCTTAATAACCCTTATAGTACTCCCCTATCTAATCCCCTATAAAACCCCCTTTAAGGAGTTTAGACTAAAGCCCACATGGTCATAATTGGCTTGCAAATACCATGTCCAGTAAAACATACTTACCAGAGCATTAGAACCAGGAGCCTCCTGGCACAACCAGAGACCAGGGGTAGATGGACTCTAAGAGTAGGTAGTTAGGGTGTAATGGTGGGCACAAAACAGAATGTCTAAAGAAAACCCTGAATCCCTGAACCCCTAACCCATCAATCCCTAAACCCCTAAACCCTAAAATCTAAATCCCTAAACACTAAATCCCTAAACCCTAACTTCCTACCCCAGTGTGATCACCAGAGGAATAGAAGGGAGCCTCAGGAGTGGTGTTCTGAAGATCTGTGAGCTCCTGGGTCTTGTTCTTGGCCTGGTTCCTGGGCAGCAACGCGGTTTCCTGTTTAGGCTTATGGTTCAGGGTTTAGGGTTCAGTGTTTAGGGTTGAGGGTTTAGGGTTAAAAGCTTCAGGACTAAGGGCTGAGAGTTTCGGGCTGCAAGCTTAGGATAAAGGGTTTGAATTTCAGGTGTGAGGCTTGATGATCAGGGGGTTGCACTTCGGGCTTACTTGAAACTACTCGCCTGAGCCAAGTGGGAGGGTCTAGGACCAGAAGCTCCGGTCTCGCAAGGTTTGACAGGCTGATAGCAAAGGATTTGGATCTGGGCTTCAAACACTCCGGGGCTGGCTAATGAACTAATATGGGGGATTGTCAAAATTATGGTCCCTTGTGGGTCCCTATTACAGTACGGGGCCTAATTTAGGGGACCCAAAAAGGGACCATAATTTTGACAATCCCCCATATGTCTAAAGAAAAAAAGCCATGCGTGGACCATGTTCCATATTCACCGCCGTTTTTGTTCAGGTCGGGTGAGGTCGCTTCAATTTCCCCAGCAAAAACCCAGAGAGCCCAACACCCCTTAATTCAGGAATATACCCTGCATGGTGCTAGGAACCTAATATGATTCAAACTGTATTCCTCAATCTATAGTCCCACTTAAGTAGATAGAATATGGGGTATATGGGGATCTTACTATTATATACCCAAAGCCATATTCTATCTACTTAAGGGGGACTATGCCCCTAAACCCTAAACCCTAAATAGTACTTTCCATTTTCTTTTCCATTATCACACTGTAACCCCTATATTCTATCTACTTAAGGGGGACTATAAGGTATTGAGCTCCCTGGGAGGGCTCGGTTCTGGGAACATCAAAAGGGTAGCTTTGGGCGGAGCATCCTCTTGAGCTCCTATTTAGGGGTTTAGGGTTTAGGGTGGAGGAATATGCTATAGGGTTACTGCAATAGATTGGGGTTATATAGGGATCATGGGAAAGAAAACGGAAACTGCCATAGTATGTTAGGGTTAATGCATTTCTAGAGTTTATCTGCTAACCTCCATAGCTGGGCATAAGGTTGGTGCGCGGGACAACCCACACCTGAGGCGCCTGCCTGATCTTTCTGAAGCACCGGTAAGAGACAAACTTACCTTGAAGCCTACACCAAAACCCTAAACCCTGAACCTTAAAACTTAAACCACCGCATTACTTCAAGTATCTATGGACATCTCAGATCTGGAAGCGAAAGGTGCGGAACCACTGTTTAGATTGCGACGTGGCTCTAACTGCTAGTACCCTAGGGGTCCAAGTACCTAATAGTGATATACTTACCCAAAACCTATACTATAACTACTATTGCTCAAAACCCAAGTACCTGATTATTGGGTACTTGGACCCTTTTAAATAGCGTGACAGGAAGTAATGTAACTCCAAGTAGTTTTGGTGTCCGTCATTTAGCGGCTTTCGGGGGTTAACCTCTTTGCCTATGTTCGGTGCTGTAGTAGCCAAGAGTTATTCTTAAAAAGAAAGGTCAGGAGGACTCCGAAGCAGAAATTTCAATTGTTTGTCATCTAGTCTATTCCCACGTCTACACCAACGAACTGGACCTGCACATAACCCCATCTGCCCAAACATTGCCACATAAACCCTACATCCCGAAGCGCTAAATATTGAACCCTATGGGTCAGGGTTACTGGGTTTAGGGCTTCAAAACTCTACACCCCTAAACCCTAAACCTCAAACCCTAGACCCTATAAACCCTAAACCCTAAACCTCAAACCCTAAACCCTATAAACCCTATAAACCCTATAAACCCATAAACCCTATAAACCCTATAAACCCTATAAACCCTAAGAACTCAAACCCAAAAAGAACAACCCAAAGCCCCAAGGCCCCCCGGCTTCAGGTCTTCCACGCGTTCGTACGTGAGCGACCAAAGCGGCATGCTGAGCCTGGGGTGCTTGCGGGGTTATACATATAGGGGTTATATAGGGTCCGTCTTAAGGGTTTTAGGGTTTGAGGGTTTAGGATTTAGGGTTTAGGGATTATACAGAACATTTTGGGGTTATATTGGGAGTATTTACTGGGGTTATTCAAGAATTGGGTCCTGGGAACCCTACCAAAAAGCACGGAAGTGTAGGTCAAGGATTCTATGAGCATCATGTTGCGAGGTCCCCGCACGCCAAAATAAAGGCATGTAGTATGTATGCGAAGACATGACCTGGTATCCACACAAGACACGAAGCCTACAAAAGAGATGGTGCAACCTGTGTGCAGGAAGCAGTTAACTTACTCACCCAGAACCTGGTATGGCAAATGCCCCTCCCCTGTAACTGCGATGCTTCTACACGACCAAAGCCTTGGAATTCATCGGGAAGGACCGTGACTCGCTTGATGTGGTTCCCGCGCATGTACTAGAGGAATATATATATATATATATTATGTAGGTATATATATATATGTATATATCATATGTGTATCTACACACATCCGTTTTCCTAGCTCCACGGACATAACGGCGCATGTAACCGCATACGCTTTCCGGTCCTACGGGTTGCCACCCTGTTTTTTGATGTGGTTGGGTTTGTAGGGTAGGATTTGAAGCCAAGGCTTTGATAGAAAATGTCTGAGATTGGAATGCCGTATCGCAACTCTGAATTGAAACTGCCTCACGGGCCTCACAGAGAGTCTTGAACCCTGAAGTGCAAGCACAGAACCTTGAGTTTGGAGACAGACCCTTCGCACGGGTTCTTCTCCAGCATGAAGTCTCCCTGCTTGCCACAATTAGAAGACAATTTCCAAACATCACAGAACCCCACACTCACGTCACCCGCCCCAATTCTCCCTGAATCACCGGAATCAAGAGAAAACCCAACAAAAAGACAAAAACAACTTGAACCCAAATCCCAAAACCCTCAATCTCTGAACCCTGAGCCCTATGGTCCCAAGACCCTCTGTAAAGCCCAAACCCTGACGACCAGGGTCGGCACAGATAGTCGAAGCCAGACTTAGGCTCTTTGGTCTGACAGACGGAGAGCTCTGAGGTAATATTGGGTTAATATTGGGTTATATTGGGATAGTGGAAAATAAAATGGAAACTACTATAGTAGATATAGGGCTATAATGGGGTTCTATAGGGTTTAGGGTTTAAAGGAGGGGGATTGAGGCTTAGGGTTTTGGAACGGGTTTTGGTCTGAAAAAAGGAGAGGGGTTTAGGGTTTAGGGCTCACAGGAGGAGGGATCAGGGTTTAGGGCTTAGGTTTTAAAGGAGGTGGATTAGGGATCAGGGTTTGGGTGAAGAGGGGGGGGTTGAGGGTTTAGGGTTTAAAGGAAGGGGGATTAGGGTTTAGGGTTTTAGGGTTTTAAGGTTTTAGGGTTGATGGTTTTGGAACTATGGGCTAACGGATAGGGTTCCATTGAGAAGACTGTTTGTTCATGGTATGCACTTTAAGTTTTCTGTGTTCAGAGCATACAGGTCTTATCCTCTAGCAGGTGCGCTGCCCAAAAAACTATTCTCCTCCAAGGACTACTGTCCTTGAGAATCCTTGAACACAGGCCTTTATCAGCTTCCTTTTTGTTCGGGGGAGGACAGTGAGGAGCTGTGAAGAGCTCGTGGGGCAGGACGAGGAGTCTCCTTCGAAGGTATTCTCATCAGGTTTCATGTCCAGCCCAGTGCCATTCATCAAGGAATATACCCGTGGAGGGTGCGTAAATGAAGGGAATTTAAACCTGGGGATCCAAGTCTACTTTGGGCTTACAGGGTCTATTGTCCATGAATAGTACCTATACTTTGGGCCCTAAACATCAGAAGTAATACCCGCTTTGGGTTCTTCGAATCCCGAGGGTAAGCCAAAGCGCGGAGGTTCCGAATTTATACCTATTTTATCCCGGAGGTTTGCCTTGGGATCCACAAAATGAGGCTTGAAGTGGCACAAGGGTTTAGGGTTGAGGGTTTCAGGGTTTAGGGTTTGGGTCTAGGATTTAGAGTAAAAGCCTCCTGGAATTACAGTATACAATGCTGAAATTTAGTCCAACCATTCCGGCTCCTTTCGCAGTATGCGGGGAAATGGGTTTCCTGGTAGTGATACGAGTTAGCGATTCAATCAATTGCCTCCCAACTCTAAATCTAGTGGCCCCTATAACCTTATACCAGAACCTTAGGTGTTGCAAGATTGCCGGCAACAATACTCGGACTTCTCTACTAAAACCCTAAACCCTAATGTTCTCCCTGGCGATGCTCCAAGCCTCCTTTGCTCCTGGCTTGGGCTCCTCCTCCTAGTGCAGGGCATCGGCTGCTAAGACCATTCTATGTGTTCGGGGTGTTTTAGGGCTTATAGGGCTTGGGTTTAGGGATTGTTTTAGGGTCAGGTGTTCGGGTTTGGAGGGGTAGAGCTAGGGTTTGTGGTGTCTTGAGGTCTGGGGCTTTTGGGCTGAGAACTGAAGTCTTCGGAGGTTGAAAGAATCCAGGAGCTCTGAACCTGGTGCAGGGCTCTGACTTAAACATGATATCCGGCTCAGGGCTGCAGATTTAGGGCCCTCTCCAACCGCCTCGGGTACTCCGGACTCCCAATCGGGCAAGCGCTCCTGCTTACACATACGGAAAAGCGAGGGCACCAAGCACGGAACTACATAAGCAAGCAACCTCTGCTGTGCGTACACCAAGAAAAAAACTAGCTGTAGCCCGCAGGGTCCGAGCATCGGTACCTTGGGGCCAAGTGATCTACTATTCAAAAGGCTGAACATTCAAAATTATACCTAGGCCTCAATGCCATTGTTCTGCCTACGTTTGTGCTCCAGGTTGGCATCGAAAAGACTCCCACGTCCTCTTCACTTCGAGTCTTTCCGAAGATCTCGTTGTAAGGCCTGGCCCCACACAAACTCAACAAAAAACAAAAGACCAACAGTAAGTGCGTTCCTGCAGACGGGTTGTAAGGGCCATACAACGAAATTTGTACATATTTAAGCAAGGATATACAAGCGCTTAGGGCTTAATTCTCTGGAGAGTGTAACCTCCGTTTAATTCAGGAGTACATGTGGGAGGTCTATGTGGTGTTCTATAGGGTCTGGGGTGATATATCGGGCTCAAAATACAGCTTTAAAACCCTGTAAGGCATATGTTCTAAATTATGAAAGATTCCTTGATATTCCGTGATGTAAGGGGTCTTGAGCTTCACAAGCCCTTTGCGACACCCCTCCCAGGCCACCCCCAAATCCCACACATCGGAACGCTAAGTCGTCAAACACCGGGCCCCAGGCCCTCTGGAAGCTAGATTCCTACACATCTAGGCCGAAGCGCCCTGCGCCCTTAACCAGAATTTCTCGAAAACACCCCAAGCCCTATGTCTGGGCAGGCCGGGTTGAACCCTTTGAACCACTGGGTCTGGGATCCCGTGTTCAACTCAAAAGAAGTCTTCAAATGGTTAAGCCTCCACTCGCTAGCTGTAATCAGAAAGGGATAATATGAATTAGGGACTCGCAATATTATGGTATTCCATGGGTACCACAAGCGTGACCTAACAATATCAGGGCTTATCTGAACCATAAATGTTTGAAACCTACTCGCTGAACTCTAACCCTATAAGCCCTAAAGCCTATTTGTCCCTACAACCTCTACAGGGACAGTGATGCTTGGTAGGGAATGAAGAAATGAAGCCAACAGTACTCCGTTTGTAACATTCTATCACCCTAAGGGTCCAAGGACCCAAATAATAGGGGTTTTAGGGCCCAAATACTATAGCATTAATGGTATTTGGGCCCTAAAACGCTATTATTTGGGTCCTTGGACCCTTAGGGTCATAGTCTCACTGTCACCCACTTCTTCATTCTGTGCTAACCACCTAGGCCCTGAATGGTACTCTGCATGTTCTTGAATAAAAGCACCTAAACCCGAAACCCTAACAGTAGCCTCCGTGTTCCTTTCTATTCCATATTGTAGGCACCATCTGGAACCCTAAACCCTTCCATATTCATTTCCATACCCTAAGGCCCTTCTGAACACCCTAAACCCTATAAATAGCAGCTTCCATCTTCTTTTCCACTCCCTAAACTTAGCCCTAACGTAGACCCATGATTAGTAACTACCCTCCGTTTAAAGCCCTTTATAATTAGGATCCCTATTATAACTCCTACTAAGGAGATGGGGTTTTGAATCAGGGGTCTACATTGACGTACATGGTAGCTCATCGGCATGAGTTGGGCTAGCGCTCTCAAACTTAGATAATCTTCAAGAGTAGCTCTCCTAGCCATTAATCTTGTCTTTTCAGGCTTCTTCGTTGGGCCTCAATGCGGCTCTACCTGACTCTTACCACACAGATGGGGACTGCTTCACTTTGTCTGATTGTCGGTGGCGCTTGTGCGCATGAAAACTTTGATAATGCCTGCGAGTTGGTTGGTGTCCGGTATCAGCACAGGCATAGGTATGGTCTTCCAGCTGTCCAGAAGCTCCCCCGCACCTTTTCAGAGCTGGCTGAACTTTTTCCACTGCTGAAAAACACAGCCACACCAAACTGGCGCAGTTCCCGGATGACAAAGGCCTTCAAGCCAATTCCCAGCTGGCCCGCACTGATCAGTCACTGATCTCTCTACAGCGTAGACTGGCCGGGGCGCTGGAGCGGGCCTGCAAAAGCCTGGGCTGCTGCTAAGGAACTTAATTTATGTTACTATGTTTGGGAGACCATATTGATTACGATATATACCCATAATAACGTAACTTAATTCCAATTTCTTAACAGCAACCCAGAAACTGCACAGGCTGCGACTGCCCAGTTGGCGCCGGCCCCGAACGAAGCGCCGTAGGCTGAGCTGGTGGCAGGCACTGTGGAAGCCCTGAAGGAAATTCCATCTTCTTCTCCTTTCCCACTCAGGGCCCTAAACCCTAAACCCTAAACCCTGCCCAGTAAACTCCCATCTTCGTCTCCGTTCCCTACTAAGCACCTCTACCCCTGAGCCCGAAAATGTAGCCTCCTAATACTTCTTTTTCCAGTACCTACTACGCATACTAAGCCCTAAACAGCAGCTTCAAATTTCTCCCTACTCTGTATGCCTATATAGTCATTATATAACCCTAGCTTCCATGTCTTTTTTTCGTTTTATTTCTCATCTATCTTCCCTTTAATTCTCCAGCATCGTAGTCTCCATGTTCTTTTCCATTGCCTGCTGCGCACCCAAAACCCTCAACCAAATCTCTGAACCCCTAAACCCCCAAACCCTACATTATAGCTTCCATGTTCACTTCCATTCTCTTCTGAGCACCCTAGCCCTAACCCTAAGGGTCCAAGTACCAAATACTCATATACTTACCCAAAACCTATACTATAATTACTATTACCCAAATCCCAAGTACCTAAATATTGGGTACATGGACCCTTAGGGTAAATAGTGCCTTCCATATTCTTTGCCGTTCTCTGCTACGAAGTAAGCACCAAGGGAGATGAGCCCTCCTAAGCTAGACCCTAAACCCAAAACCCCAAACCCTAAACCCTGAACCCCAAACGGGTTTAAAGTTTAGGGTTTAGGGATGTTTAGAGTTTAGGGACCCTAAACCCTAAACCCTCAATCCCAAACCCTAAACCCTAGACTCTAAACCCAAGCAGGTTTCCAGGCCTGAAGCCCTTTCCTGGGTTGAGAGTTTACAGAGCTTTGGTTAGCAGGGTGCAACAGAACGAACAGATGGAAACTACCGTTGGGGTTTAGGGTTCAGGGTCTGGTATATATTTAGGGTTTGCTGCTATAGGCGCGTATCCGGATCATATATGGGGTATAAGGTTTTTAGGCTTCCTGGTTATTGATGGTATGTATAGATTACTATAAGGACCCATTCCTTCTGTCCTTGCTAGCCAGGGTTAAGTCTAGGGCCGAAAGTTCAAGTTTGAGCTCCAGGTGTTAGGAGCCGGGCGAGGGCAGTGTAGGTTTGCGGGACTCTTAGGTTCCTCGTCTATGATGCATTTCCTATGCATGTATGGGCCTAGCGATGGCCTAATTATTTGGTTTTGTAATCTAGTGATGTTACTCTAGGCATTTGGGCTTAGGGTGTGGAGTTTGGGCTTGAGTTTAGGACATAGTTAAAGTAACATCCAGTAACAAGACTTCACGATCATGATCATGTCCTTGGCCGGCTCTGTCTTCACCACTGGTGCTGCGTCCGGCTTGGCATCATCCGAGACAGGGTGCGCCCGGCTTTCATCGATGTGCCCCGGCCTCACTGACTGCAGGACTGTGTAGCCTGCAGCGGTGGCCGCTTTAGGCGACATATTCATGATGGCTGGCACCAGCGCCCCATTGACCTCCAGGAGCACCTGTCTCGGAACACCAGCCTGCGCCCGCAATCCGTCCAGGTGGAGAGTGTTCGGCCTGCGAAGAACACTGTTCAGGCTCTTCGCGAGGTCAGGTCCACTGTCCCCGGCAGCTGCAGCCTTCACCTGGTCGCCCCCTGAGCGCTCCTGGATCACCTTCTCATCTGCAGCTTCCGCAGGGTGACCCCGACTCCTCTCCTCTGTAGAACCCTTCTAGGTTCCCCCGAAACTAGCGTTAACTGTAGCCCCAAGAACCCTAGTTAAGGGGGAAAGGGGTAGTACAGGGGGGTAATGGGAAACCCATGATACAGGGCCTTTGCAGGGTATGTAGCGGCATGTAGTTCAGACTCTGGAATGTTGCGGTTTCGAGAAGACATGACGCAAGGGTCTAGGGTTTAGGATTCAGCGGCACTAGGGCTGATGTTTGAGCCTGTTTCCAGGTGTATGGAAATTTGGGTTAATGACTTAGGCTTGAAACTCTAGACATAACGAGCATACACAATAGCTCGCCGCAAACAACTACACATCGTTTGAAAAACAAACTAACGCTGCAGAATCAGGAAGAATTACGTATTTCCATGGTGTGAAAAATTTTGATAGCAGTTCACTGCCTACAGGCAGCAAAGGACATTCCCGGGAAGTTGCTTTAGGTATTGAGGGCTTGGCTTTGGGGAGCCCAGGGACGTTTCTGTGTAAATAACCATGTGCATACGTAATCATACCTGTATGCGTATACACATTTACACACATATGCATGACACTGCTTAGCAAGATGGAGTCGCGGGAGCTAGAGGAATCCGGACCGGACATTGGGGTTTGGTTTGAATTATAGGACTTGCTGGCAAGGGGTACAGGATTCAGTTAGTTTCCGAAGGCTTCCCAACATCGTCATCTTTGCAACGTCTCAGAGGAGTCCACCACAAAGGGATTACTGGGTTGCTGTTAAGGAACTTATATTAAGTTACAAAATTGGGGAAACCCTATTATTAATTATATATACCCATTATGGTAACTTAATTTAAGTTCCTTAACCGCAACCCAGATTAGAGTTGAAATCCGTGCCATGTTGCAGGACTTGGGTTGATTGGTGGCTGCTGAGGAGGTGAGGGTATTGGATACGGCATTAGGGGATTTGGACAAGGTATATTAGTACCTATTTGGGTCCCCATAATAAGGATTAGAGTATTTGGGGGTCTACATTGGGGTCCCCCTATTTGGGGAAACTACTATATTAGTTTACGCAACATCCAACATCGTTTTCAAGGCTTCTGGTGATACTGCTTGACTGTGGAAGGGGGCTCTGCCAATGGCAAGAATGGGGCATCTGACTACAACAATGCACTGCAAGCTAAAAAAGCCCAAAGCCTGAATGTTTCTGAGAGATTCTGGCTCAAGTGGATGCCCAGGCTTCCCCTTAATCAGCCTAGGGTAACTACGGGGAAATCCTGAGTTTAATGCTGCTCCTTAACCTCTAAACCATGAACTTCAACTGTCCAAATCGTTATCCCTTCGCAGATTGAAGTGCGAAGGCCCAACATTGCATTGCACGCATGAAGAAGCAAGACGATGGGATGAAACGGTCATCGAAATCTCTGGGTATCCGTACATAAGTCTCAAGAAAAGCCTTCTAAGACGTCACATCACTCTTCTACAACCCTGGCCCAGAATCCTGAACAAAAAAGCTTGAAACCTTGAATCTCAGCGGTCCCTCAACCTTCGAATCCCCTTCCTACATAGTCGCATTTGTGCATATCTACTTCTGTGGAAGCGCATTTAAAGATTCCACGTCACGCAGCCTCGGATGCCAACTTCGTAGGCAGACTACGAGACACCCGCATTGTTTTCAGAGAAAATAGCATATCACCTGATGACAGCTAAGGCTTGCTCTGTATGTCCCAATATATCCTTGTATATCCCCAACCCTGAACCTGAAACCCCAGTATGTAGTTTTCTTTAGCTATGTATGTCCCTACGAAACCCTTGGAAATGCGAGTTCTCTGGCCAGAGACCCGGGCGCTTCAACTCGGCGATGAGGTCGTCGCGCTTGCGCTTTGCCACGACCTAGAGGAACGGGGAGGTAGAACTTGCCCTTGGTCCCTTTGACTAGAGGGTATTGTGGTTTAGGGGTGTAGGGATCAGGGCAGACTTCTTCTCACCTCTGGCTAGCCGAAGGACATGGAAACTGCTCCGATATTGGGGATTAATTATGTGTAAAGGACTACTACAAGGAGGATCCATTCCTTCCATCACTGCTGGCTACAGCAAGAGAAGCCTGACCCTTAAGATGGCCTATTAAGCGTATGGGTTTGGGGTGCCTAGGGTCCATGGGGATGTACAGTCTAGAGCGTGCGGTTTCCGAGGACAGAATTATAGGTGCCATTTCGGGGGTCTTCGCTTGAAGGGAGTATAGGCTTGGACCCATGTGCAAACGGGACGACGGGAAAGATTATCATGCACTGGAAGGCACATCATCAGAAAACGCTAGTTGTCTGGTGTCTGTGGTGTGTAGGAAGTGTGGTTGACTACGGACCCTAAACCCTGAACCAGAAACCCCAAACAATCCAACTATGCGAATTACCTTTCCATTTCCTTTTCCATTCCCTACTAACCACCCTAAGCCCTAAACGCTGTGTATGGACTATGCTTGCAAAGCAGCGGAAACTGTGGACACTGCAACTCGGGCCCACGAAAAGTCTAGCGTTGGGAACGTTGAAGTAGAGACGTAGTCTAGACAAGTCCCTAGGCAGTCAAGCCTACGTAAAATGCTTGTTCTGGGCCTTACAGTCAGAAATAGTACCCGCTTCAAAACATTTGGATCCCGGATCCAGGGATTGATTAACCCTAAGGGTCCAAGGACCCAAATACTACAATATTAATGTTTTGTGGGCCCTAAAGCCCTCTTATTTGGGTCCTTGGACCCCTAGGGTAACCCAAGGAGTGATGTAGGCCGCGAGGTAGGCCGCAAAGCGGGGTTCACACCCCTTGGGATGCGGGCTTAGGGTTTAGAGTTTTAGAGTTTTACGGCTTTGATGTTTCAAGTTGGCCTTTCCTACTTCTGTATTCGGATACCCATTAAAGAGATGTTTGTATGTTCCTTTATCGGTCTTTTGCATAGCACACCGTAAGAAGTTTATCCGACTGTGACACAGCTCAGGATACCTCAGACAATTCTCTACATGATCCCAATGTGAAGCGCAACCCTAAACCCTAAACCCGGCCACTTTCTGGATATGAGCGCGAAGCACTCCCTGACCCTGGAACTGACATGCTGCTTTTTGAGTTATCTATTTGTCTAACTGGAACCCATAAGTATAACCATAAGGGTTATAGGGGGTATATAGGGATTATGAGGGGGTATATAAAGGCTATAGAGGGGTTATATCGGGGTAATATTGTATGATCTCAAACCATCTCGCTAAGGGGCCAAGTGCCCACCGTTCGTATACTTCCCCTCAGGCAACACGTATACTAGAATTCCTTGTCCGCATTACCCACTTCCCAAGTGCTCACTTCTTGGGTGCTTAGATCCTTGGGGTAAGTCCATGCAGGGTGGAGGCCTGCACGGTAGCGCTTTGGGATAGATCAAGCTGCAATTATGTAAGTGCTATGACCTAGTTCTACGAGAACCGAGGACCGTATTGGTAATTTTTCAGACTTCCAGACTTCCACATGTAACCACCGCCGGGAAAAAAGTCACTGGTTAAACACACACACACACACACACCCTAGACCCTATACTCTAAGCTGCGCACCAATTCACCTTTGATCACCATGAGGATGAACATGACCTGGGCAAAGCGGATCAAGGCTTGAGTTTCCCGGATTGGAGTCAACAGCAGTTGCAGCACTATCTTAGGGCTTAGGGTTTAGGTATCTTGGCTTTAGGGTTTAGGGCTTAGGGTTATCTTGACTTTAGGGTTTAGGGTATAGCGTTTAGGGTTATCTTGGCTTTAGGGTTTAGGGCTTAGGGTTTAGGGTTATCTTATCTTGGCTTTAGAGTTTAGGGTATAGCGTTTAGGGTTATCTTGGCTTTAGGGTGTAGGGCACAGGGTTTAGGGTTATCTTGGCATATTCTACCGCTCTCTCTTTGACTGAGCCCTTCAGAATTGGCCTGGGAGACCGCAATGACCCAAGAAGCATATAGTCCCCCTTAATTAGATAGATTATGAGGTATATATGTGGATCTTATGATAAAAACACAAAGCCATATTCTATCTACTTAAGGGGGACTAGATGTTGTAGAGCTTACTAGAAGGTTCCTGGGACTTAGTCATTACTGACAGAAAGGCTTCTAACCTTAGTTATCGTGCGGCAAACTTGATGAGTCGATTCAGGGGGATGACAAACAAGATGAACAACCCAGTTATGAGTAGCGACCGAGTCCCATGAATCTTCAAGGAGGGCACCTCTGCACCCCACCACTCTCTCCGTGGTGCTTACTGGAGGTCCGGGGTAACTATCCCCCAAATGAGTAACCACTTCTAAGCTTGTCCTGAGCCCCTAAGTCGCTTTATATGGTTTTGATTGCGTTGTCAGTACACATGATAATTGGGTGAGGGGTACCTTGAATCTCCAAGTAGCTGAGACAGTGGGAATGGATCACCATAGTTGTCCCTAAGTCATCTATGAAAAGCCCTTATAACGAATTTCCCAAAATTCCAGTCCTCCCTATAAATTCCATGATAATCCCTATAATCCACTTCCTAAAAATCCTCGCTAAGCACCAGGGAAATCCGGGAAGCCCTTGTGTTGATACTCCTTTACATCAGGTAAGCCCTGTAGGTCAGCTATAGATAAGTCTAAACTCCTCAAAGGGGTTCTATAGGGGATTATGTAGGGGAGTAATATAGGGGTTATAAACTTAGAGGGATACTAGGAGTTTAGACTATTGCTCATGTGAACCCTCAGACACCCAAACTATTCGTCTACGGGGAAAATGGGGACCGAACCTGAGATATGAAGCCCGTTCTCAAGAAAGACTCAACCCCTAAGGGTCCAAGGACCCGAAGAACAGGGTTCTAGGGCCCAATTATATACTCTAATATTAATGGTATAGTTGGCCCCTAAGACCCTATTACTTGGGTCCTTGGACCCTCAGGGGACCACTGCACGATTCACACCCGCGGAAACGTGGAGCCTTTGCGGAGCCGGATGGTTCATCGTACTCTTACTGAGGGTTACCTTGGGGTGAGAGGTGTTGCAATAATGAGTTTACCTGGAGGATTACTATGAGGGTGCCAGGATGAGAAGTATCTTAGCGATTCTTGGCCCCTGTTCCCTACTGAATCCGCCTTCTTTCGAGCCGCAAACCTCCCAAACCCTAAGCCCTGAACCCAAGCTAAAAACTTACACTAGCGGCTCACCTCAAAACTTGGGCCCGAAACCAACCCTTTACAGCAAGCAGGGTCCCGGCCTTCGCATCAATCAAGTTCTTCTCTTTCTGCAGCCTGCGCACAACGCAAAGTACGGATCCAACAGGCTTGGGATTTTTAATTTTTAGTCCGTCAGTCCGTCAGTCGGTCATTCAGTCAGTCGGTCATACGCCAGGCGACGTGCGGGACCGTTTTCGTCAGTGAAAGTTATCCTTCTAGCCGCTGGCCACCTACAATCCCAATCACTAGCCTCATGTCCACGAATGCCCCCTAGTCTTCTCATTCCAACAAGCCAGCCCGTGAACCTCCAAATCTGCAAGACTCAAATGGCGTAGCAAAGGCTGGAGGACAGGCCGGCAAAGACTTTGTGGCCTAAAAGATGTTCTGAGCCCTAAATTTCCCTAAGCCCTAAGCCCTAAACCCTTAAAGCTCCTTGAGCAACCCTGCCCTGAACCCTGGGCCCGGGCATTCCCAGGAATTGAGCTCTCAACCAGCTTTTCCCTGCTCAAACTTCTGTGAAGTCATGCTGTGGATGAAGAAAATCTCGCGCCACCGAATATTCCCTCTAGTTCATTAGTTTTGTAGTGTTGGGTCCGTAAGTGGTACAACATTTCCTCCATCGACCGCCAACAATTCTCACCTGGATACCTGTGTCAACTCCTCATGCCGCCCCTTTCACTGAGGATGAATTCGGCACTGCAAACGCAAGTGAGCCTGTCAACGTGGTAGTCCTTGCGCTTCACGTAGTACCTTGGCGCCAAAAAAAGCAATGGCCAGTTCCTTGCCGTCCTAGAATTGGATGGGCAATGATCATTCATTGTTTTCCGTGCCCCTACCGTCACACTCCATCCGAACGCCTTTGCATTCGGGCCCCGACTTCATCCGAAGATGGAAGAACTCTTGGATCAGCTCCTGTTGGCAGCGAAGCTTCGGCTTGATCAAAGTCAAGAGCTTGCTAGGGGCCCCCTTTCAGAAGCCATGGCGCCAATAGTCTGCTGATGTCCTTAGATGGGCCCCAATAGTCCCTAGGTGGGGGGGGGGGAGTAGTTTGGCAGGGGTCGTATTAAGCAGACGCATCTCCACCCTATGATAGAGGATTAGGCCCAATGCTCGTAACAGACTTCAGTAATATTTTTGAGCCTTGGTGTAGAATAGTGCATCGGAAGTTTGCCAGCCGTAAAAAGGTCTCATCTATCTGTGCGCGGCTCTAAACAGAAACAGAACATGTTCAGGGCCCGTGGCCAAGATTTGTAGCTTGCTACGGTCGGAACCCTGAAGAAAAAACTTACACACTGGCTAACCCCAAATCACACATCCTAAACTGTTGACCTTGATTTCAGGAGTTATTTCGTTTTCTAGCAAGATTCTGGGTCCCCGCTCTTGGTGGCATTTCAGGATGGATCCCATTTTGGGGTACTTCCGTGGGGTGCACCCTACTTTCCCAGAGAGCCCAATACCCCTTAATTAAGGAATATACCCTAAATGGTACTAGGGACCCTAATATGACTTAAGATATATATTTCTTAATTTAGGGGTATTGGGCTTCCTGGGTAAAGGCAGGTTCATCTGAGCCATAGTCTAAACAGACCAACAAAGTCCGAAGCATGCCCTAATTCACCCTCCTGTGAAACATCTGTACAAGTTGTCCAAATTATGCGCCCTTCTGGAATACTTGCACATATCAATGGGATATTCGTGGCGGTTCTCTAGAAGGCCAAACAAGCATCCTAATTTTTCATGGTTTAGGGACTAGGGGAGGGCACCGACCAACAGCGTGGATTCCTGGAGGACGCCGCAGAAGCCAAAACCTCTAAAGGTGGGTTCCAAAGATTTCTTGGAGGTCGGTCCTATCTGGGGCCCCTGAGAATCTACCTAAACAAAACAGCGAACCATACTTGCTTGCACGCACCTGCACAGACGCAAACTTCTTGATCTTGCCATCCTGTCAGCTGCAATTATCTTTGGAGTCAGGCGCCAAGCAAAGAGGACAGAGAAGGTTCAACGAAGACATGAGATGGTCCTGATCAACTCAACATTCCTTTTACTTACGGTCAACTATAGCAAACTAGCTGTCCGAACTGCAGTGCGCTAGAACACTTTGCTCATTCTGTGTGGTTCCACTTTGTGGCAGCTCATACAAACGCGGTCGCCGCCCTATCAGGACTTGGGTTCTTTAGGATCGCTACTGGTGTGCCCACTCCTCTGCGAGCAAAACCGTGTGAGCTATGATCCATGCCCTCGCGTGGAAGCATCCGGCCGTGTGTCCCTTCAGGCTTTCCTTACTCGGGGGTTCCCTGTGGAATTTGGGTTGGCGCCTGGGCAAGCAGTTGGTGCAATGTGCGACCCTTGTGGGAACATCACTGCAAACATAGCACCATGCAAACCCTACACCCTGAACCTTCAATCCTACATCCAAAGCCCTGAAGCGGATCCGACAATCGGGCAGGGCTTCATGTAGGGAAGAAGGTCTTGCAGCAGTCCCGATTTTCCAGTAAATACAAAGTAGAATTCAAATGTTCTGCTACAGTGAAGCCCCCCCAACAAAAAATGGATTAAGACAATAAATGTCTTAATCACATATGGGTGGTTGTCAAAATTATGGTCCCTTTTGGGTACCCTAAATATTTGGGGCCGTACTATACTGGGGACCCAAAAAGGGACCATAATTTTGAGAACCACCCATATGGCTTTACAAATCTCAGCGCCAGACGGAGTCAAAGAACCTTAGAGCAAGAAGGCTTTCAAGCTCGAGTGGTTGGAGCTGGGTAGGCATCCTACGCAACCCTTGTTCGATCTGCAATAGTATGGTACCCCTTAAGTAGATAGAATATGGTGTTTAGAGGGTTTAGGGGTATAGTCCCCCTTAAGTAAATAGAATATGGGGTATGTGGGGTCTTATTACAACATACCCCAAAGCCATGTTCTATCTGCTTAAGGGGGACTGTAACTTCAAGGGACTATAGGATACTGTTGATAGAGGAAATCTTGCACCACTTGGGGTCCCAATCTGCTGTATTTCCTAGGACTTTAGGGATATAAGGTGGTGCAAGATTTCCTCCATCAACAGTATGACATGATTCAATGATTACAGCTTCCGTTTTTTTCCCTCGTCGAGAGGTGGCCAAGACAACCAGGTCAAGGTGAAGGTCTGGGGCTTAAACTAACCCAAAGGGATCCAAGGACCCAATAATTAGGTCCCTTTAAAGGGGATATATAGGGATATATAGGGGTATATTGGGTTTAGGGTTTAGGGTCCAAGTACCCAAGAATTAGGTACTTGGGTTTTTGGGCAATAACAATTATAGTATAGGTTTAGGGTAAGTATATGATTATTAGGTACTTGGACCCTTAGGGTAACCTAAAATGGCCTAAATCAACACAGCGGCTCTGCGGTACTACATGTACCTGCCACGTCTGCAGCACTTAAGCTTACAGGACCCGTAAGTCTCATTGAGGAATAGATGGGCATTGACTCCAAGGAGCCGAAAAGGATGCACGTAAATCTTGTCTAGGATATATAAGCATTGCAAGAACGGTACAGGCATTGGCTCTCTGAAGCTAAGAGTGAAGATCTGGGATGACATGTCCGTTCCACCGTTCTGCAATTTGATGACAAGATCGTGAACCCGCAGAGGCCGCGCACATTCCGCACACCCTATAGACAAGATCGCTGATTGCTACCCGCAGCAACATGCTTGGAGGTTCAGTGGCATTTATAAGTGGGGTTATGAGACCAATATTCTGTCCTACGACGAATCCTACTCAGGAGTGCACGTAAAGCCTTCTGGCAAGCCCTCAGAAACAGTTTCCAGAAAAGTGGATTATTGCAGGATTTAATCTGGGGATCTTACGGGCTCTGTGCAGGATTCCTGCGGGATTCAAATCCAAGAGAACCCCTGAGGGTCCAAGGACCCAAATAATGGGGTTTTAGGGCCAAAATACCATAAACATTATCGCATGGCCCTAAAACCCTATTATTTGGGTCCTTGGACCCTTAGGGAACCCTGAGTACCCGCCTGAATCCCTCGAACCGTTATCTGATCCCCCCCCTGTAGGTAACTGGGGCACTAAAGCCAATATCCAGAATCGCATAATGTCCTAAAGATTAAAGCTTACAGCGTGTTAGCTGCTGAGTCTGTAGTCAGGCGGCACGATGTTTGACGTGGCAAGGCTTGTCCGAAGCTTGAGAACCTGAAGCAACACAGCTTCAGGGGCCCCTTTTGGGAGGCATAGGATTGGTGGATGAACACTAGACGGATTGCAAGCCCTTGGGTGGTTGGCAGAGTTAGAGCAACGTTTGACCCGCCAGGGCTTATAGTTGTGCAGATACTAACGAGATGAAAATGAGGGTCTGTGAAGACCCGGGTCAGCCTCGGAAAGGCTGTTCATTTTGCGGGCGCGTGACGGTTCCGTGACGCGCCCGCGAACAAAAAGAGCAAACCACTCTGGACCCTTATAGTTCCCCTTAAGTAGATAGAATATGGCTTTGGGTATATTATAATAAGATCCCCATATACCCCACATTCTATCTACTTAAGGGGAACTACAGGCCCTTACGCTTGTCGGATGGCAAATCACCACCTTGGATTGAGGACTATTTCCATGGGGCTGCAGGGTTTAGGGTTTCGGGCTCTAAGTCGATAATTCCTTCCCAAAACTCTGGGAAGTCTAGAAAGTGGAACCCCAAAATTGTAGCGTATGCGACTACTGGGGTGATTTCTGGAAACCTTTACAGGAAGTTTATGTTCTAGATTCTCCCGGGTCTGGGCACTTTGTGGTGTTTGGAGGTTAAGTTGACTTTCATTCTCGGCTTTAACCCAAACTGCTTAGGCAATGTACTTTTGACCTTTTTTGGGAAGCTTCAAATCTTTATTTTACCTACTTGTGAAGTCCAGGTGAGCATCAATATGTAAAGATGTTCAGTTGTCTCCACTCTTCGTGCCTTGAGTTTCAATATACCCTTCATACAATCTAATAGATTGTACAAAAGATATATATATATACATATATATATATTGAAAGTCGCCCCCCTCTTGTAGTTGGAGGTTCGTGGGAGGTGCAAGCGGTCTCAGTCAACTAGGGCATTCACCATTACGGCTTTGTGCGAGGTACACCAAGGTATTGACAAGTAGCAATGACCCTCAACGTAGCCAACCTAGCTCAGTCCCTAAACTCTAAACCCTGAACCGTCAGATCTACGCCCAATCCCTCCCCTTTGTAACTCGACCGCCCGGCCCCCCTCTATCAACCCGCCCAATCAGTTTTTTCGAGCTTGCCGCCCCTTCTCAAAATGTAATACCCAAACAAGTAAATACCCCTAGGTGATCCTACCCTAAACTAACATGGACCCCCGTGAACGAGGCCCTAGAAAGACTGCCCGTTTAAACGGATCCTTAGATGTGGGTTCCATGCGTTTTTCAGCGAGGGCGAACTCTAGACCCGAAACTCTAAACCCTAAACCCTAAATCCTGAGCCCTAAACCCTCAACCGACACTGAAGCCTGCCGCCCGAAGTTCCAACCCTGAAAACCTTAGGGTTTAGCTAGGTTGTCCAGTAACCCATTAACAATACGGGTACCCTTTTTCCTACTGTTCAGTTTTAATAAGGAGACAGCAAAATAAAAAAGGGAAAAAGGGTACTACCGGGGTACCTAGTTAGGGTCTCATATGAGCCTGATTCCTTGTTTGGATATGCCATGGCTTCAGGGTAGAGCTCCTAGTACACTATCTCTAAGGACTTTAGGAGGGACCCCTAATAGGGACCCTTGTAGCTTATGAGGGTTAATATGGGGACTACCTAGGGATATAGCGGTTATATAATGACTATATAAGGGTTATATATGCTAATGGGATTCAGGATCCCTATTAGGGGTCACTCCTAAAGTCCCTAGACTATGGAACTTAGGAACCTGCATAAGCCTAAACCCTTATATCCTTCGCCTGAACCAAGCCCCGAAACCTACACCCTTTCAACCGTCTGGTACCCCGGTGACATCAGCCCAGATGTTCGAAATTAGTATCAAACCGGGTCGCAAAATACTCCTGCAATAATATACTTACATTTCCCAGATACTCCACCTCTGACCTTCAGGGTTTAGGGTTCAGGGTGGGTGGGGTCCCCCCACCCGCCCAAAAAATCTCTCCCACGAATGATCATATGATATATCAGGGGGAATATTCACTATCAGTAAGTGGGGGAAAAATATATTACCAGGAGATGTGATTACTGCTGATAAGAGGGCCCTACTACAACAATTCCGGGGATCCCAAAAGGGAAAAATTGATTCTGTTTTGGAAGCCTCAAAGTTGCCAAAACGTAATCCTCGGCCCTACCCTTCTTGATCCTTAAAAAGCACTGAAGCAGGGGCCATGACAATCACAGGCTTTGCATTTGACAAGCAGTCCCTTCTCTGGTCCTCATTCAGTCTAAGAACTTTGGAGGCGGAGTGCCCTACATAGCTAAACTTCACCCAACAGACATCCCTAACCAATACACACCCCCAGAAGGCCGTACGCTGAACATTTACTTTGTCCTAAGCCCTAAAACATCCTAAAACTAATCCTTACAGCCCTTGTAATCCCACAACAGCAGTCCCCCCTCGTCTCCCCTGACGAAGCCCCTACTTTGATGTTCCGGGAGATTGCCAAAGACTAAGAAGGTATATCTAGTTTAGTAGTTATATTGTATGTTCACTATACCCCCATTGTAACAACGGTGTAAGTTGTTGTAGGTTGGGTGTAAGCTGTTACAATTAG
>CAJNIZ010003418.1:9606-23677 GCA_905231905.1 Symbiodinium pilosum | reverse complement strand
AAAAAAAAAAAAAAAAAAAAAGACCGTAATGTTGGTAGTTCTTCAGGACCTTAAGAACTTTTTTGCACATGCTGAGGACATGCCAAGCCAAGGTCGAATACTGGGGATATGCCTGCCACATGACTGTAACCCTCCTGGACCTACGATAGAAAAATCATGTTTCATTATTTCTTTCGAATTATACTATAACAAAATGGAAAATTATCTACTAAGGATGTACTATATTTGGGACACGTGTTCTGGCATTTTTCAAGGGATGTGGAGATTAGTATTGAAATAATTGAAGACATGCTGTTTTCTAATCAAGTTTCTGTCACGCATCCACCCCCATGCTCCGATTCACTTTTGTGTGAAAGCTGTGGTTTGGGAGTTGGGTCTGGCCCTCCTTTCCCCTCCCCCTCTGAGGGTGTGGTTGGGGTTGGGTGGNNGTCTTCCCCTCCCTCCTGTGGGTGTGGGTGGGTGGGGTCTTACAAATCGAGGAATTACCTAGGCCATTTGTCAACTTACACTATATGGTATGAGGATGATAGAAAATATTTACACGGCCGGCTGTTACCACCGCCGGCTGGCAAAGTGTTGCCATGCTGGGGCATCCTTGCAGCCGATTATGTTTGGTGCACTCATCATGGGTCCTTGCCGGTAGTTTTGTGGTTTGGGCCTACAAGGTTCAAGGACGGAATGGAGGATTGGTGGGCGCACTACTGGCACTTCAGTTTGTGGCCATGTTCAAGGACCCACCACCATCTTGCCTGTGCGCTTTGGCGTCTGCGCGGGTACTGGGGAGTTCGTGGCTGCATTCTTGAATTGGCCTGTCTACGGTGCCTGGAACTCTGAGCCGGAGGGTTGCCGATGACTGTTTCGGAGGCTACCCTACGATGGCGAAAGGGACGATATCCTGAGGCCGTAGAAACCTGCTGCTCGACCCCATCCATACATCCATCCATCCATCCATCCATCAATCGATCTCTACATGGATTAGACAGGAGGATCTATAGATGTGTAGAGAAAGAGATGGATTATCATTCCTATGCAATGTTTTCTGAGATTTGGAGAGCTTCGTAGAAGGACACACAAGGTATTCATGGTGGAATATTAGAAATTAGAAACGTTCAAATACCCAAATCTACCACAACCCCAAGGGTTGTGCCCCAAACCGGCCCACCCCTGTGACTCTCGGCATGCTTGGAATCTTATACGCAGAGTCAGATTCCGAAAATGACGACAGTCACATAGATGGCGCTTTCCAGACACCAATCCCCGTGACTGTTGGCAGTTTTGAGATTGCGAACGACGACAGTTATGGAAATTCCACGCGTTCATGGACCTCCCCTCACCTCCCAGACCATACCATGGGGGGTGGCCATTAACGCCAAACGCCGACCATATATCCTCCGATCTTTGGAACGTATTGGATGGTCTGAGAAAACGGGGAGGATGAAAACCTCTTCTCTTCTCCCTGCATGCCCGGGCCACAAGGCTCTGAAGGTCCGGGCACACTTTGGCCTGGGATGGAGTCCTCAGAGGGTTCGCTGGCAGCGTCACAACACATTGACAAAAACATCACACACACCCAACGCCCCGACAAGGGTTTTGCGCAGTCCCGGCAGCCTGGCTTGAACTTCTCTCGTTTCCACCGGTAGGTCTTGTGCCCAGTCCCTGAAACCGCAGGTAGCACAACAATATTTCAAATATGCGCAACGTCGTTCATTTTCAAAATCGGCCGCGCTGGTGTGAAACTGCTTCACGTCTCCCTCATATGACTTCTGCTACGGCTTTCCGTCTCGTCTTACCGGGGAGAGCCTGACAGCCTCTGGGTTTGGCAGCTTGAGCCGTAGCTTCTTAGAGTAGCAATTCCGGAAACATGAATGAGGGTTACCACTGGTTAACAGCAATTTTGAGAAACTCCAATATCTTAAGGCTCAATGTTAAGGAATGGAGGCAAGATGGCATGGAACTAATCATCCTGGCAAGAAACCTGACATGCATTCATCACGTTGGCATTAGCTTGCTTCTGGCTGTGCCCGATAATCACTTGAGCAGCATACCTTTGAACAGCGTATCTTTGAGCGGCGTATCTTTTTGCGGTTTAACTAAGTATGGATATATTCTACTTGAAAAGTATTACACGCAAAGAGAGCACAAATCAGATAATCTTACTCTCTCTAGTGGGGACAGTGGTACCCCATTAACCATACTACATAGCTACTACAAAGCACCTGCTTCCATTTCATGCAACATGTGCAGTACCATTGATGTTTTTTGCATTAGAAAATGTTCCCGGGCTGCTAACCCTAAACCCATACAACTGCCATACTACTTGGGTCAATCCTCCCACCCAGTAATGGGTACCACGAGGCACTATTGCAGGTATAGTAAGATCTCCTTAACTCCAGTAGCGCGGGTTGACCTGACATACTACCCACTTGGGAGTTTGAACACAGAAGGGGGAACCTCATGGTTATCTACAAATACAGATCATAGGAGCTCCTGAAAAAGAATCCCTAACTTCCAGTTCAGGGTTTAGGCATATAACCAGCCCAGTTTCCATTTCATTTCAAAATGCTTTTCCTATTTATTCTCCATTCTTGAAGTAATATCCCTAAACCCCAAACTCCAGACCCTAAACCCCAACCCCAAACCCTAGACCCCAAAACCCTAGACCCCAAAACCCCAAACCGCATAACCCTCCCCAGACCCTAAACCCAAATCCTGAGCCCCAACAACCCAGACACGCAGCCCTAAACCTCACAACCCTTTAAACCCAAACCCTCAAACCCCTAAACCCTAAACCCCTAAACCCTAAACCCTAAACCCCTAAACCCTTTAAACCCAAACCCTCAAACTCCTCAACGTTGCAGCTCCTGCTTCAGAGGTCGGCATGTTCGCCTGGAGGAGAGTAAGCTCTTCGATCCAGCCTGTGCTCTCCTGGCAAAGGCAGGGTTTAGGGTTTGGGTTCAGGGTGGTTCAGGGTTTAGGGTTTAGGGTTTAGGGTTTAGGGTTTAGGGGTTTGGGCGTTGGGAGCTGTACATTGCAGGAGTTGGGGTTTGGGGCCATGTTAAATCCCCAACCCTCGACTCTCCATAGAATCTATTGCGCCAGGAAAGAGCAACACGGCGGCGTGGTGAAGTTTGGCGGTGACGCAGTTGGGCGCGATTTGCCGGCGTTGGTATTTTAAAAACACAGGTCTCAGGGCTTGCAAATTGTATGGTTGAGCTTGCTTGAGGGTGTACGTCGTAGGGTTCAGATCCGATACTTGGCCCACTGCTGCAATACGCGGCACCGTATTGGCTTCTCCCATCCTGGAAACAGCAGTTAAGGCAAACTGAAAGCGCGACAACTTTAGGAGATGTATGCTGTCACGCTACTTGGGAGGATTTGCCGGCTACGATCGCGACAGCATTCCGTTTCACATACCTCGTTCAGGATGCAAAGATGTCCGTGGGGGAAATCGTTTGCCTGAGGAAAGATATGCGCCTCCACTGGCGTCCACTTGTGGCAGGATCTGGGTATCGGGTTTTCTGGCAATGAGATCACCGTCACGATCCAAAATATACCAGCTAATTAAATAATAATATCATGCCTCTCATTGGCACCCCCCGAAAAGATTCCCAGCTCTCAGAACCCTTTTGCATATGAATATGGGCCATGTGTGCCGCGACTTTTGCAGGGCTCATGGTGGTCAGTCCTATCGCACAGGAAGCTTCGAAACCCAGACTACAAGGCTCACCCCCCGAAGTTGACGTAATTCATGATTTGAGATTATTTTGGGAGGCGGTAGTGAGGGTGGCGTCGTACACGATTTCAGAAGCCACGGAAGGCACAGAAGTTGAATCCCTGTTGTTCACCGCAGCCCTGTGTGAGCTTGAAAGAAGTCTCTGACACCCAACGTAGTGGTATCCAGGAATAGAGGAAGGGAGTTAATTACCCGACAAGGCAGGTAGCTTGAGACCTCCTACCGCCAGCTCCCTACACTCTCAAATACCAACTTAAGATCTCCTCTACGAGACCTTCTAACAAAATGGTCCTTACATCCTCTGCGGTAAAATTCGAAATAGCTCATCAACATGATGGTCCTAGATGCCTTGCATGATTATGACACGGGGAACTTGAAATAGACCTCAACCAGGACCCTCCTAGTACCCTTAATTGGGGATATGTGGTCCCTAATAGTGGGTACTTAGGCCCTAATAGAGGGTAGGAGGAGGGTCTAGGAAACTGATTTTTGTAAGTATTGAAGGCCCCTGTATTACTCCATGCAGTCTCTTCATGCGGCCAACATGCAGCGGATGGACCGACTCGCGCGCAGGGCTGCTCTGGCCAAGCCAAGTGCCCCAAGGTGCTCTAAGCGCCTCGTTTGATGGCGGTTGAGAGCTTAGCTAAGTTGCCATGTTTATCTTTATGGCGTTTACAGTACTTTAATTTATATTTCTAGATATAAATATATATGCGTATAGTGTAGATATTTCCTCAAATTCAACCATAATCAGTTACTTGTATTTACAAATTTGCCACAGCTCCGGCACCTGTGGACTCTTGGGGTTGGGCTCCAGACTTGAGGGCTTGTTGAGGTATATTTCAGGGAGAGCAGGGAAGAAATTTCCTACGACTACACCCCAGAGCTGCTGCTCGAGCGCCTAGTGAGCCTCTTTAAAGTAGCAAAAAGATTGACCGATCAACTGCTTGATTTGTGTATTGCATCAGGGTGTCCCAGGGTACGCTTGACTGGCTGCTTGCTTATTAGCAAGACTGGCCGGATTTTTTCTCGCAGAATCCAGAATAATTATGGGAGATAGAGCATGGTTCTCTAAGCCGTACACCTGAGCCATCTCTATACTCCCCATCCACCTATATCCTACTAGAACCCTATATACAATGCCTGTTAATCCTTATGTAATCCCTCTACGCCCCTATTAAGTTCAAACCAGGCCGCAGGAGAGGGCCGTAGAGCTTCATGCTTACTGGCGGGCTGTCGGCATGTCCACTGCAGGCCAGGTTTAATACGAGTTCTCAATTTTGGGTTTATGGGGCTTATATTATATATAGAGGCTAGATATATATGTATATATATATATATTTATCTGTATATATATATAATTATATATATGTCAATAGGTTTTAGGGGTAGTAGCCCCAAAATGGAGAGTCGAATTTGCAAGAAATGGAAAATGAAATGGACACTGAGGTTGATAGTGGTTTATAGTGCGTAGGGTTGCACAAATCAGGGGCCGCTTTTCCCGCCAGTAACGCCAGTGTCCCAAACCCTAAACCGTGAGCCCTAACTAAACCCAAACCCTCTATGTGCCTAAATTGGTATTTCTCAGAATAATCCCCATATGATCCCTCATAAGGACCCCGCCCCATAGTCCCCCTAAACTATGGCATCCCAAGGTTCCTAGAGGCTCCCCAGTGCCTGCTGAGCCCCTGAGGCCTCGATCCGGCTCCCCCCTCCCCTTTGCACTCTGCAGTATATATGAGCTATTTAGGGGTAAGGGAAAAGAAAATGGAAACTACAGGGACTATTGGGGTAATATAGGGGTTATATTAGATAATGTTCCTCCTGCTTCCTTTCGCCGCCTAGTAGCTCCGCTGTCCTCCACTTCAAAGCGCGCTGGCCTCTAGCACCACTTGCCTGCTCGCCTGCCCTCGCAGCTCCGCACAGTAGCTTAAGGAGAAACTCTTAAATGCCTGGACGCCTACGGATTCTGTTTCACGGGCAGGCGAAAGTTGGCCTCGATAAGCTGGGCAGAACCAGCATGTCCCGGTTCACATCAAAGTGCAATGCGGCAGTTGAGGCCCCCCCATGTAACTCCTATAGCTTCCTTCAAGGGACCCTGACCCCCCCCCCTTAAACCTTAATAACCCCATATAACTCCTATAACTTCCTTTAAGGGGCCCTGACCCCCCCCTTAAACCCTAAACCCCCTCAAACACTGTACCAGGGAGATCTGCGGCTCGATATGCTCCCATGAGCGGAGTCGGGCTGATGTGGCTTTCCTGCCTCGCTGCCCGAAGAGGCATGGATTGAAGTTGAGGGCTTCCCGAAATCAGCCTATTTAGGGAGGATCATGATATAATGGGGTCTATATTATTGGGGTCCCCTTATTTTGGGGAACCAAGTGGAAGGTTAAGTAAGGGATCTTAGTGCCATCCCTCCAGAGGTAGCCACCCAGGGTTGGCAAGGACGCTACAGTAATTGTGAGGCTTCAGAAGGCCTCATAGGGTTCTAAACCTGGCGAGGGCAAAGTTTGGAAGGATAGTATCGTCACCACACAGGTGGGATTCAGCATGGGGGGTTGAGGGTTTGAGTGTTCAGGGTGGTTGATTTGGGATTTGCAGCTTGCAGTGAGCTGGGCCACTGCTTGCTTCCCAGCATAGTCGATGCAGGCTGGCTGCAAAGAAAGTTTCCAGTCGAATGTAGGGGTGTTGGGTGCGGTCTAGGGCTTAGAGTTGGGGTCTGGCGATTGGAGCTTGCAGTTTAGATCCATATGCATATATATATATACAGTCATACAATTACAGTTTTCTAGACACATTTACAAGAAAACAGGATTGTCCGTACCGTGTGGCCGCCAGTTGTCGCTCATCTAGTGTTCGTGTTCTCACACAGCGGCGCTCGAATGTCGCCGCCCCGGGCCACGCAGTCCGTTGTGTGTTGTATCGTTGTACAGGTCCCTGGCGCCTTTTGCTGCCTTTCAAGATTTTCAGAATCATGCGTGCCTTTTCTGGCGCGCACAAGAGGTGGCATTAACACGCTGGCTATACCCTTTGGGTGCTGGAAAACTTAAACTTTCTGTTTACGGCGCTTGCCATTGACAGAATCTGGAGTCTGGAGAGTTGTTCATCAGAGGTTCAGCCGAAGATGTGAAGCCTATTTATTAAAGAGCCGTATCTCTATGGGATGATTTTGTCCAGATCTCATGCCGTAGATCCCACTAACAAAGCTTGTTTCTCCACGGATTGCAGCACACTGCCTATGAAAAACTACCGCCCTCTGAAGTTGCTGTCCTGTATGCCCTCAGCAACATCTTTTTTCCGTCCTTCAATGTTGGCACCACCATGCTGTGCTGCCAGACAGGTCAAAGGAGCCGAGATTTTTGAGCGAAGCCCAGGATAGTAGTGTCTGCGTAGTTTCGCGCATGCCCGTCACTGATCCCCAGTCTTTCTTGTTAGCAGGAAATGGGGAAACAGCCCCTTCAGCCAGATTCTCCAGTCCATACTAACAAGCAGCGAAACAATTCAATTCCAACCCGCAGCCTAGAACCTCAAGCCTCCATACCCTAGCCTACACAGTAATTAGTCACAAGCCCTAAAATCCTAAACCGCAAACCCTCCATAGCCCTATATATCCGCTATATTACCCTAGTAGTTTTCATTTTCTTTTCCATATTATCCCTATACAACCAAACCTAGTTACCCTAACCCTAAACCCTAAACCCTAACCCCTAAACCCTAAACCCATACTGGTAGTTTATTTTTCTCATGGTAGCCTGCAGGGCTGCGAATACAATCGTCAAGCCGCCGGAGCTCAAGCAAAGACACCAGCGAGGCCTCAAGACTTTGGCTTACCTGGGGGTTTAGGATTTAGGGGTCTTAGGGTTTTTGATTTATAGGGATTATAGGGTTTAGGGTTATAGGGCTTAGAGGTCAACAGATTTGAGATGTATGAGGGTTTCAGGGTTTAGTATTTAGGGTTTTGGGGTTACAAGCGTTAAGGGTTTTAGGACTTAAGCCTAGGGGTTAGTAGGGAATATCTTGTATAGGGGCTATATAGGGATCATATTCCCGCACCCCCTACTAACCACCAGCAAGTTGGTTTGGCGGTTGAGGTCAGGTTGGTCGGTATGCTTTTTAAGAGGGGTTTCTGTTTCATTTATATTGGGGGTATGATGGGTTCTATAAGGCTTGCAATTGAAGGCTGATAGGGTTTCAAGGATCAGCGGTGCGACCAAAAAGTTGTCAACGTGTTCTTCCTGCTGCTTCATTTTGCAATCTGTATTTTGGGTACTGCCCCCCCTCAGTAACAGTTGGATAATAATCATAAGATGGTGATATATAGCCCTTAATAGGACCCCTAATAGAGACTGTTACTGGGTGGGGGCAGTACCCAATCTGTATTATTTGTTCCCGCAGAACCCAACACCAATCGTGCCTCCTTGATTTTGACGGACTGTTGACGTGCTAGCAATAGCAAGCTTCCTTTGCGCAGACTTCGGGCATGGGATAGCGCTCATTCCGTTGACCATCCAATTCTGGCTCCCGCGTTTCCAAGCACCAGTTCCTATTGGATCCCCACGCCCCCTCCCACACCCTCCACATTCCACCATGCACAACTTAAAGGAAAACTCGACCCTAGACCCTGAATGCTACCCACGAAACCCCAAAACCCAACCCCTAAGCCCTTAACCCCTCAAAGACCCAAACCCCATACCCCATGAAATCCCCAACCTGAAGCCGAAACCCAACATCCCAAATTTTGAAATCCGACCTTCAGCCCTACACTCTTGTAACCAGACATCCCAAACCTTGGCTCCTAAAACCTGAACCCTATCTAGTCCCCCCTAAGTAAATAGAAAGAACATTGGGCTTTATATGATATGGGGATAATGGAGAAAAGAACATGGAAACTACTATATAAAAAATGTGTTTTTTTGGGGGGGTTATGCTCCCCCTTTTACAGATGGAATATGGCGGTATATTGGGATCTTGTTATTATAACGTACCCAAAGCCATATTCTATTTACTTAAGCGGGACTTTAAGACCTAAACCCTAAAAAGTAGTTTTCATTTTTATATTTTCCAGTATCCCTATATAACTCCAATAACATACCCCATATTCTATCTACTTGATGGGATAATAAACCCCAAGTCAGGTGCAAGCGGAAGTGCAGGCCGCAGAAGCCTGCCTCCGAACTGCAGGCCTTGCCTTCAGGGAGTAATGGGAAATAAAATTGAAACTACTATATTATAGGGTTTATGGTTTGGAGTTCAAGTAGTTAGGGAGACTACACTGTGTAGGGGTTAATATGGGGATAATGGAAAACAAAATCCAAACTACTATTTAGGGTGCACGGTTATTTGGGGATAATGGAAAAGAAAATGAAAAGTACTATAGGTAACTCTTGGGGTAACATTCGGAGTTTAAGAACTTCATCCTCCCAAGGGATTGGGTCTAGGGTGTAGGTGTTGAGGTTTGGGATTTAGGGTTTTAGGGTTTAGAGGGTTTAGGGGGTCAAGGGTTGAAAAAGGTCGGGTTATATAGGGTTTGGGGACATTACTCCTAATAATGGAGAATGACATGGAAAAGGGAAATGGAAAATGAGATGGAGGCTGGGATTGTATAGTGCGGCTTACTTATCCTCATCCTGAAATGTTTCACGCCTGACAATTCCCTAAATGTATGCTGATGTGTATTGTGCTTCCGTGCATGTTCATACATGCATACTACTAGGCTATTTGAGGGCAGGGTTTTGTTGCGCTGCTGCAGCACACTAGGTGCTGGGATCCAGTCTTTAGATCCCATTTAGAGACTCGGTGGAGTAGCGCCTTTATCAAAACTACACTTTTAAATCCTGCAGCTGATTTGTCGGGGTCGTGCCACTTGGGCGCTATGTACGTAGAGTACTTCGGTGGGTTAGGTAGCTGCGTGACGTTGACATATCCAGTGGACGCCCGATATGTATATGCACGAACCAGACTGCCTAATAAGACCAGAGTATCCACAAATAGTATCTACATAGACTCTGTTGCAGGTTGCTTGTTGGGGTTTACGCGTCCACTCATTTGAAATGATCAAAGAGGCCTTGCCAAGCGGCTGTCTGAAGAGAAGTGTGGTATACGGCTTTTCATGGTAGTGGTGTGAGTGTGTATAGGGATTATATTAGGGTTATATTGGGGTTATATATTGGGATAATGGAAAATAAAATGGAAACTATTTGGGGGGTTAGGTTTTTAGGGTTAGGTTTTAGGGTTTAGGGAGCAGCATCCCTCAGCAAACTTGGTGGTTGTTTTATGTGATGGGGTCTGCCTATACACCTACATAGCCGACTTCTGATTCTATACACATATATCTTTCTATACATATCCTAAACCCAAAGCCTCCAAACCTGAACCCCCAGAACCCCAAACCCTAAACTCCTGAACTCTAAACCTTAAACCGCATAAACCCAGCCCTTAACCCTATAAACCCCCAAGCCTAAACCCTGCAGTCCCTTGCTTCAGCTTGACCACCGCTCCAGGCTTGGAGGCTGGAGAGGCTGCAGCCTCCGTCAGATGGTTCTTAGAGCCTGGGACTGGCTTCTAACTAGTTAGGGTTTAGAGTCTAGAGTTTGGGGTTTAGGGTTTAGAGTTCGGAGTTTGGGGTTTAGGGTTTAGAGTTTAGAGTTTGGGGTTTAGGGTTTAGAGTTTAGGGTTTGGGTTGTTTAGGGTTTAGGGAGTTTCTAAATAGCTTGTAATGGGCTTAGAAGCTGTAAGAGGTTCAAAGGGATCATATAGGTAGGGTTGTATTGGGATACTTACTTAGAGACGTGGACTGCCATTTAACCTGCCTCTGGTTAGCAGGGAATGAAGGAATGGGAAACGAGAAAGCATTTTTCTGGAAATGGACATGACTTTAAGTAGGATGTGGGATCTAGGGCCTCTAGGGTTTGGGATGGATAAGAAAATGGAAACGATCATATGAGTTGGGGTTGTGTAGATGATACACTCCTTCGTGAATTGCTAGAAAGAGGTGGGCGTTTCGGGGATTAATGTAGGCGTTCAGAGGCGATTGTATAGGGTTCAGGGTAACGTGCGCGGATTGTAACTGACTTGCTCTCCCCCAGTTTGTTCTTCACCTAAGAAGTACCCTCCTCGAATGGGAGTTTGCTAACATTGCCTAATCCCCCAAACAGCTCAGTCGAGGAAAATCTCCGTCGTCGCGGGCCGCTGCGCGACGACGACTGGAACACTTTTCGAAGCTGGGTGGAGCGGCGTAGCAACCGCGACGCTGGGATAGAGATCTAACAAGTTTTTTGAGCGTTGAATCCCTAAGCCCGCAAATTCAGAGCCTTAAAGCCTAAACTCGAAGTCTGGCTTAGGAACCTGTGCAATACATCCTGGGCAGCTGGCCGCGTCTGAGCGTCAATTTGTCGAGAATTCAGCATTGGGGGGTAGTTCTAAAGGTGCTTTTAAAGAAGGGACCATTGGGAACACGCTTCCTTGAAACGGGATCCTAACCAAACGGGGAACCTACATTAAGGCCATTTTGGGGAAAAGTATTTCGATCAACTACCATTTCGGGTTGAGTGTATTCAGTCTGGGGGGGGGGTCCTTCAAGGGGGGCTCCTATGATTCATAGCTACCACTGCACCATCACCGAGGTTCATTAGGTTCACACAAGACAAAGCCTAGCTGACCTTGTTGGTGGGAAGCAACATTATCTCGCGGCGGTTCCCAATTGCCAGTAACATTTACAGAGCTTTAAAAACGTAAGAAGAATTACTATAAGCCGCTGCAATGCACAACCACATACATCTTGGCTGTAGCCTCACAATCACGAACAGCAGTGACCCTGATTTAGGGAGTTTCTCAAAAGACTTCCTACCCACTTCCTAAGGCGGACCCCTGCGATCTCTTTCTATTCCCCGCATATCACTGGGGTCCCTGAGGGCCCCACTTGTTTGAGAAATCCCGAATTGCTAGTGCGTGTTTCAGACAAGCTTATAATGCTGCTCCCTGTTCAGGGCCAGGAAACTCAGCAGTTAGGTAGTCGTTTACCGGTGCTTAGGGTCAATGTAGGGGCCTAAAAGAGAACCAATATTTTCTAGTCCTAGATTCCTTGCATAACTATGAAACAGGGTACCTCAAATAGAATAGATCGCAACTGGTCATACACCCTAACGCTCCGAACAATGTATCCCCCGCAAGACTTCTACACCCAAAATCTCAAGCGTATGGACCTCAAACATAGGCAAAGCCATGGCCCAAAGCCACAAACAGAGCCGGAGCCAAACGGGCCATTGTTCTACGTACTTTTGATGGGCTCAGGCAACCCTTGAGCTTTAGACCCTGGATGTCCTACCTTTGTTGGGGATACACCCTATAAATATGTAGGACAGAAACGCAACAAGGAAGGACATCCAGGGTCCAAGTAGACCCTAGAATCCCGCCCCTAGACCCTAAACCCTGAACCCTAAACCCTAAACCCTAACCCAAAACCCCTGAACCACCTTAACTCCCGGCCCAGGTTCTACCCCCTGCCAGTTGAGCTGCTGGTGCGTCCGCCCGTTTTGATACCAAGGCCTGAGACAGAGGAGTTGGTAGAGCCTAGGCCTTAAGTTTAGGGTTTAGGGTTTAGGGGCGTAGGGGTTAGGGGTTTAGGGGTTTAGGGGTTTAGGGTTTAAGCCTAGGTTATTGGATGTTATATTTGGGATAATGGAAAAGAAAATGGAAACTATTGTATTATAATTCATAACGGTGTATATATTGGGGTTTTAGTGTTTAGCGTTTACTGTAGGGTCTGGTAGGGTCGGTTTGAGGGGAATCCTTCATATGATGGAACATACGCATGAAACATGAACTAGAAACTTGGCTGGGGCAGGGATTTCGATGGTTAGGTCTATGGTAGAGCCTGGTGCAGGTCTTTTCATACACTTCATGCCTTTTGGGGCATGAGTGTCCTTACGATACTGTAGAAAGGATCTTTTTCGCTTCTGGAGAAGGGACCAAGGTCTGCGGTTTAGGGCATAGGGTTTTTGACCTTAGGTCGTCACTTTCTGGTCTAGGGCCGAGCGCGCAAAGCTGGGAATTTATTGTTTGCTGGCTTGCTGGTGAACAGGAGTGTAAACCTAAACAGGCTCAAACCCTGAACCACATCTTAGGATCGGATCATTGGCCACTACGGCCGGGATCACCCCACGCGCTTGGTGGATTTCGGTTCTGGATCCGGAGCCATCGTGCTCTCGTGACCCGGCCCTTTGCTGGAAGTAGTATAGATCAGGGTTAGGGTTTGGGATTGGAGGGTTCTCAAAATAGACGTTGGCTTGATACAGCCGGATTTTGGGAGCACGAGGGTCGTCAGTAGTCAAGGGTTCCATGGGGAGTATGTGAGCCGCAGACATAAAGCACGTCATGTTCTTTGTCCTTGTTGTAGTTGCGATCAGCTGTCCCCGAGTACGCCTTGTAGACCAAGTAATTACAAATAATACCTAGCGTGCAGGGAGAAGTCTTGGCCTACACCCTAGGGCCTGAGAAAAGTTCAGGTTCTTCCCTGCTGCAACAAAGTCCTAAGGCCTAAAACCCAAGCCTTGAACTCTAAGTCCCAAACCCTGCACCCTTAGGCCCTAAAACCCTTGGCCCTAAACCCCAATCCTTAAACCTAAAATCCGAACAGAATAGTCCAGGTTGCTTCATGCCTTCCCTGCTGCAACGGCCGTTGCTGTGGATCCCTCGCCGGACGCCGTTGCCTTGACACGCGAGAATGCCCAAAGATGTGGGGTTGAAAGCAGGTCGGAGCCGGCCAAAAAGGTTACACGTTTAGGGTTTAGGGTTTAGGGTTTAGAGTATAACCCCAATATAAACCCAATATAACCTAATATGACCCTCACAACCCCTAATATAACGCCAATATAAGTTGTTAGGGAAATTCGGGAGCCTCAAAGAAGGTCCTCGTCGAATGTCAGTCTTTCTGTGCCATACTACATCCCAAGAAGGCAGGAAAGTGATAGCTTCCAAGAGTATCCCAGTATCCCCATAAGGATCCGGCTGTGCAAGTCTTGGCTCTAAACCCTTAAACCCCTGAACCCCTAAACCCTAAGCCCTTGGCTCCTTTTTTAAACGCCTACCCTAAACCCTAAACCTTAAACCCTAAACACTAGAGGTGGCAACTTGAGAATCTCGAGGGTTAAGAAAGGGGTGAGGCCTTGCTTCGCAAGCCCAGTATCTGCAAAATTAGAGTAGAGTTGTTTTTGCAAAATCTTGGGGTTTAGGGGTTTTGGGGTTTGGGGGTTTAGGGTTTTAGGGTGTAGGGGTGTAGGGGTTTAGGGTTGAATCCCCGTACTAGTGTGAAGCAGATATTTAAGGGCTGCCGCCGCTG
>CAJNIZ010003417.1:0-16645 GCA_905231905.1 Symbiodinium pilosum | reverse complement strand
CTAAACCCTAAACCCTGAACGCTTCGCCACCTTGCAGCTCTAATGGAGCCGTTCGACCTTCGTCGCAACAGGGCTCCTGGCGTTTCGACTTAGATGATGAGTCAGGTGAGGCACCCACCCACTAATAGTGACCACAAGGTTTAGGTTTTGCAGTTTAGGATTTAGGGTTTAGGGGTTGCGGCTTCCGGGTTTTTAGGGTTTAGGGTGAGCAGAAAGAATAAGACCCGGAGATCCTACTTGACTATAGCTGCGGTACCCAGCTGCAGGAGCTTCCCTGAACCCTATAAACCCTAGACCCTGAACCCTAGCCCTAGACCCTGAACCCTAAACCCTAGACCCTAGAACCTAAACCCTAAACAATAAACCCTAAGCCCTGGACCCTAAACCCGAAAAAAGATGGATATCAGTTGGGGCAAGCTGGATCTTCAGGGAAGTCTGTGGGCTCAGGGTTTGGCTAACCAATCCCGCGTTGCAGTCAGGCTCCTAGGGATAGGGTTTTGGATTTAGGGATTAGGGTTTAGGATGAAGAGCTTAGGGTTTAGGGACTAGGGCTTATGGTTTGGGGGTTTAGGGTTTAGAGTATACCGTCTTACGAATCTGTCTGATGAACATCTTGCAGCAAGGGCACCGAAACCTCCAAAGGGTCTGAACTAAATCCCTTACAAAGGCGCACATGTGAGCTATAGTCAGTCTAAACTTCTGGTAGCGCCCTTGGTAAGGCCTATAATGGCACCCTATATAACTCCCTTCAAGGAGCTTAGACTACAGCCCTTGGAGGGTCATGCAAGATGTAAATACTACACGGGCCTAAGTAATCACCAATATCATTTTGAGGTCCATTTGAGGTACCATAGACCATACTTGTATAAGGAATATGGAACCATAATACGGGTAATTATTACTCTAAACCCTAGACCCTAAGCCCCAAACCCTAAGCTTTAGGCCCCGGTACATCTCTCCGGGCTTCTACAGAATCCCAACAGGGCCAAGTAAAGGTGGATATCTTGCGAATTGAATACTTGTGCGTTAGGGTTTAGGCTTTAAGGTTTAGGATTTTGGGGTTTGGAGTTTAGGGTGTTGGGGTTTAGGGTCTAGGGTTTAGGGTCTAGGACTTCGAGACTATAGGGTACTTCCTGGTTTTCCCTGCCTAGCTCCCCAGCTCGATGAATGTCTTGGTAACCCATTGCTGTGGGGTTGCAGGGCGTGAGGGCTAAATTATGAAACTACTCTCTAGGAGGGTTCTGGTTTAGGGCTTAACTGTTTATAGTTTGTACAATAGAAGATAAGAGAAGGTATAGTGAAGTGAAGAAACCACCCTTCGTAGTGACCTCAGGGGCGCCTTGATACTTGCGCATCTCAGTCTCTGCACGATGCAAGATTGGCTACTGCTTGCGTACTGTCGAAATACCCTAACGACTGGATGCATCAAAGAAATAAATCCCTATATACACCTATACCGACACTCTATGCAATAGAGTCCCCTATAATTTGCATTTCATCCCGAAGCACCTACCTACGTGGCACTTAGGACCCCTACTAGGGGTGAATACTCGATACCTATAACAGGATTGCAGATAGCTTCGGGGGTCCCGGTGTTCTTGGGACAGGAAATCTGCACTTACAGTTGTCCCTACTTCAACCATACATGTATCGAGAATAATTACCTCCTTTTTGCTGTTGTTATTGGCTTTGGACCGCTCTGCTAGGTCAAATTTTCAGGTTCAACTATTGATACTTGTAATACCCTACTAGTTGGATGCTTAAACCCTTAGGATGCACAGATTGCCTGATTTCAAGCTCTCAAAATTACAGGTTAAGTCAAAGCATACCAAGCCCTAAATGGCACTAAACCCTACGAGTGGTGGATGTGGAGCAGGATTCCTAGTTATGGTGGATGTGGAGCAGGATTCCTAGTTATGGCACATTAGGAGATAAGCGCCTCTTGACCAAAAGGTCAGGAAATATGAAAACCATACATTCACCTGAAGCATAAACTAAACCCTACACCCTAAACCCTACAGGGGGCGCCTCGAGAATTTTAACATCCACCGTACCTCACTCAGACATTGTCCGACGCTGCGCCCTGAAGCCCAAAGCTATATGGTTTAGGGTTTCGGGCTTAGCGCTTAAGGTTTGAAGTGTAGGGTTTGGCGCTTAGGGTTTAGGGCTAAACCCTACACACCCCCAAAAGGCCCTAAACCCTGTACCCTTGAACCCTAAACCCTAAACCCTTAACCCCTAAACCCTAAACCCCGTGGCAGGGCAATCCTGGACCGTCCCGTTTGGCGCGGGCTGCTGGGGCCTAGGTTGCCAAGAACTTGTAGAGGATAAAAAAATTAGGATCTAGGGTTTAGCATTTAGGGTTTGGGATTTAGGGTTTTAGGACTTAGGGTTTAGGATTTTGGTCTTCAGGGCCCGAGAAAGTATAATCAATGGAAAATCAAACAGAAGATGAAGTTGAACATTGCATTTATATACGGGCTTGCAGGGAATAAATGGATAACAGACAACAGAATACACACCCCTAAGCCACATCCCCTTCTGGGGAAGTATAGGTCACTAATGGCAAGACAGGCATTCCCTTCAAACAAGCTCCTAGACATGAAGAGGAAGTGAGAGCAGCTGAATATAGCTCATGCACTGTTCCCTTTTTCTAAAGCCATTAATAGCAAGGATACCATTTTTCCTACTGTTCAGCTTTGACAAGGAGACCCCAAAATAAAAGGGGAAAAGGGTATTACCGAGGTACCTAGTTTTTGAGTTCTCAGTCATGAGATCCTAACCCAAATCTTAACTTTCACATCTCACAATGGCTTCAAGAAGGCTTACTTCTGATTAGGGGCACCAGAAGTCTTAGCTTAGAAGCACCCCCCCCACAAGCGGGCAATCGTGAAAACAAGAAAATGCTCATATGCATGTGGGCCTAACCCAGGGAAGGAACCTGGTTCACAGCACCGCCGCTTGGAAGCAGCTCGTTGTAAAGCACCTGTTGGGGTTCAAGGGTTGAGGCTTCAGGGAATTGAGATAACTTTGGGCGGTTTTCGGGAGATAACCTCAGCCCTAAACCCTAAAACCCAAACCCTATCTTCAACACTTAATCCACCTGTCGTGATGCCTTGCCGCCATTCGCTCCATGAGAAACCCCCAACATGATAGAGTGCAAAAGTGGCAGAAATGCCGCAGCAAGATTTCTGAGCATGCAGTTCCTTTTGGGATGCACACACTTCAGAACCTCGCGTTTGGAGTTTCTTAGAGCAGGGAACCGCTTGGAACCTTTGGGATATCTAGTTTAGGGTTTAGGGTAGGGATGGTGCTGAGATTTTGGGCTGTGAAGGATTAGAGATTTCGTTTGGTTAGCTCCAACAAGCACATGAACCTCTTGTTTTGCCACGTTCAATACTTTTTGGTGCTGCGGCCGTTCGGCCCTCAGCTCCAAAAGTTGGTTGAATCCTCCAAGTTTGGGTGCAGCCCAAAAAAGTTCGCAACTACATTCGAGGCAAGTTCACTTAGCTGCTGCGATGCTGCTAAACGTCAGGAGTAGCGTGCTACACCTGCTTCACATCCATGACGGCGAGCAATCCAAAGCACATAGCGTTAAGACCTTGAACTCCAAAGCGCAAGAGGCCCAAATTACAGATCCTTTGAACGACCCTGCCCACCCCTTATTCGCAGTAACAATTGCTATAAAAACTACTGTGCTTTTGAAACAGCCCATAGCTGTTCCATGCGTGTTTGGGTGAGGGTCGGCGGCCTGCAGGGGTTCAACCACCCTGGGTTTAGGGTTTTAAGGGTTTATGGTTATAGGAAAACACTTAAGCCGCAAGTCCTTTAGTATGGACTCTGGGGCCCAAGGTTGTACTGAATGCCAAAATGGGTCCTTATATGCCCCTACATATCTTGTATAATACTTACTTTTTGCAACCACCCTAAAGTTGTTTTTGGACCCTTTGGGACACAGAGCCCCAACCCTACTATCTTAAACCCTAAATCCCTAAACTTGTAGACCCTAACTAAAGTTTTATCAGAGTCTCAGCTGAGGGGGGCCTCGTGGAAGGCCTGTCGTTGCAGGCGCCTTCAAGAAGACTTGGGGTGGGGAATCCACAAAGTAGGATTCAGGGTTTGGGGTTTAGGGGCTTAGGGGTTTACGGGTACTGGGGATATATTGGGAAATCGGGAAAGAAAACAACAACTTCTTTTTGCCGATTAGGGTTTAGGATTCCCAAAATCAAATGGGTACCTTGCGGGTACGTGCGAAAGGGATTGCGGCTTTTATTGGGCCCCCCGTTTATGGAAACTACCATGGCTCCGAGTTTAGGAAGGAGAGTTGATCCTCAAAACATGACTCTATTTAAGTCTTCTAAAGCTTGGGAGATATAGCATTCTGCTATAGCAATGGCATGCAGAGCTTCAGCTCTGCTATTGTATTTTTGGTCAACCCTCTAGAAATCGTAGCATAGTTATAAAAAGATCCCCATATACCCCATATTCTATCTACTTAAGGGGGACCCTAAACCCTCAACCCTAAATAACTGTTTCAATGTTCTTTTCCGTTACCCTCATAAAACCCAATAATGTACCCCATGTTCTATCTACTTAAGGGGGACTATAATAGAAAACGTGCCCACTATCCGGCCTTGAATTTCAAGGCTCCTGGATCGAAACTTCCTCCAAAAAATGAGGGGTCTATAAAACAACAGTACTTAAAAGCTGTACTTGAAAGAACGCCGAATTTGGGGGGGTCTGCACGGGAGTTTGGAAGAATCCTAAACCCTAAACCCCTAAACCCTAAACTCAGGTTACGCCAGTTTTGAGAAACTCCTGCGCCCATACGCATCCTCATTCCAAGCCAAAGGTCAAGCAGCTGGATTAGGGTTTAGGGTTAGGACCCTGCCTTCGTGTCTGGAGAGGTCCGAGAATGGGTGGCATGGCTCATGCTATCTGAGGGTGCAAAAACTGTTGATTGAACTGGAGTAATGAGCCCGTGTGCTCCATTGTCTTGGAGCTGATTGGAAGTGATAATCTGAAAGCTGACAGAGGCCTGTTTACAAACGGGCCTCTGCCGTAATAACCTCAGTGCATTCCGTTTGCACTGCTTCAACCTTGCTTAATCCCGTGTGAACCACTTGGAAGATGCTAGCTACGCGTCGAGCTGGACATAAGGTGGGAGTGTGGAGTCACCGAAAAGCGGTGGCGGAATCACATCTCTCCGAAATCTTGTTCGTTACTACGTGCCTTGAGCCAAGCGGAAAATTTGTTATAATGTGTCTGACAGGTATTTTGACGAATGTGAAGGGCACCTTGGAAAGAAACAGACACTTACGCCATCCTGCTGCTCGCTGCGCATGGAATGGGTTTAGGATTCAGGGTTTGGGGCTTAGGGTGTTATGCCACCAGAAAGCGGTCTGTGACAAGCGGGACATGCGGGCCCACAATTCCCTGACCCCATCGGAGCAATTTCACTTCAAGGCTGGCTTCCTTAAGAACTCCCAAAACCTAGGTTCCCAGCACCCGCTTAACAATGCGGATACCTTGTTCCTAATGTTCAGCTTTAAGAAGGAGACCCCAACATAAAAAGGGAAAAGGGGCATTGGCGGGCACCTAGAAACCCTACAACATAGAATCCACAAGACATGCGAGCTTTCGGCTAAACTCCTCATATCCCCCTGAGTAACCCTTATAGTACTCCCCTATAGAATCCCCTATATATTCCCCTTTTAAGAGTTTAGGCTGTAGCTCATGTAGCCCAAGAAGAGCAACAAATCTGGCAGGCCCGGAGTAAGCCTAATTGGGTCCAAGAACCTAAATAAACAGCCTAAAGCTCCATGTAGGCACTGCTTCTTGACTTTGGGGCCCGATGGAGGTAATCTTTACAAACTTCAGAGCTCAAGGGTAAGGCTTTACGGAACCTAGCCATACCTGTTTATGGTTTAGGGTTTAGGGCTTTGTTAGCCACTTTGCCAGACCCCTTCCCAAAACTTAATACACCTCGACAGGTCGCTTACGAGATGTTGTTCGAGTGAAGATGAGCAACTGTGACAACCATTGGCTTTCAATTTTGCAGGCTAGAATCCCAATATTTGAGCACTTGGACCCTTACCTAGACCTCTATACCTTACCCCTTCTATGTGTGTACCTAACTTTATGTCTGGTATATTCTAGTCTGCTCTATGAAAATCAGGCGCCCTAAAAAGGGGTAGGTGTACCGGTCTAGGTGGGGTATGCCGTGACGCTGCACATCCAGTTTTGCTGGCGAGGACAGTCGAGAGCCATACGGTCGCTTGATAAACAATAGGCTGCCCCTGCTAGCACTCAACAGTGCAACACCCTAGACTTGTAGGACTACTCGTAGGGGGCTGGGCCATGATTTTGCCTACTTTGGAGGTCCAGGTAACCCCAAACCCCAAACCCCAAAGCCCTAAACCCCCAAACCCTAAACCTAAAACTCCTAAAGCTTAACCTCTTCCTAAACCCCAAAATTACAAGTATGTAGAATAATAGCCCCAAACCCATAATAACAGCCATAAAGGCCATTATTTTACATACTTTGGGGGTTCAGGTAAACCCTAAATCCTAAACCTTTTATGTAACCCTATATATCCCCCTATAACCCCTTTCAAGGGATTATTCTACATCCCTAAACTGCAACAATCCTTCTCCTTCAGGGGACCTCGCATCCTGGCAGCTCTGCGCTGTTCTGCCTCCCTTGTGACTCAGAAGTCCAGCATGGAGCTACCTGTAGGGCTTAGGGGTTTGGGGGTTTAGGGCTTAGGGGTTTGGGGGTTTAGGGCTTAGGGGTTTGGGGTTTAGGGCTTAGGGGTTTGGGGTGTAGGGCTTAGGGTTAAAGGTTTAGGGCGTCTTGCTGCGCGGCGGCCGGAAACTACGTAGAAATGGCGCCCCGACGTATGGTTCAAACACAAACACTGAACGAAGAGAATCAGCCCATGTATGCCGCAACTTTAACCCAGCTCAGGACGCTCTGGGGAACTAGGAGTCCAAAGCCAGAATTAACACTAACAATTCTGGAGTCATATCATGGGTTAATTTAGGGAGAGCCTAAAGGGGGGGGATTAGTATAGAGGGGGGTAGTAAGGAAACCCATGATCATAGGGCGCAGCGCCCAGGGTTCTACGAGTCTGGAAGGAAAACGTAAACCAATGATTAGTACCCCCCTCCTTTCGAAATAAAGCCTAAATATTAGAATCCCTCTAGTAATTCCTATTATGCGGTGGGTGTTTATTAGTCAGGGGTCTGGGTTACCCCTGTAACAACGACATGCTGCTGGAGATTCAGGGCTAAAGGTGAAGAATGCTTTTTGGTCAGATCTTAGGGTTTAGGATATGGGTTCTCAGGATGGTTTAAGGTTTAGGATTAATTGTACTTACCTGGAGTTCTATGGGACTTAGTAACTACTTATAACCGGTCATATACCCCCGCTTATGTTGGGATAAGCCCAGTAAAGCCATTTCGGGGGATTACAAGTACTGCTAGACGCAAAGTTTTTAGTAGCTACTAAGTTCCATGAACTTCCAAGAGTGGTAGTATGTTAGTATGGGCTACTAGGTTACAAGTTCTACCTTTTCAGACTTTCAAAATCCTGCCAAGAAACCCTAAACCCTAAACAAATCGACAGAATCCTGCTAGACCCTGCCATTCGGGGTTCAGGCCTGCATCTTTGTAACCCTACTAGGATGTTTGGTCATCTACTACGTGGTACTTAGGACCCCTACTAAGGGTTAACCCTTTAGGTACCCATAACAGGAGTATAAGGGAATCCCAGAGATTTAAGGGTCTAAGGTCCAAGCTAAGTCCAAGGGGTTTAGTACTCTCTCTAATCAAACCCTAAACCCTAAGCCCCCTAACTCTGGACTAAACCTTTAAACTTAAACCCTAACCCCTATAGTAGTTTCCATTTTCTTTTCCATTATCCCTATATAACCCCAATGTTGACCCTAAACCCTAAGCCCCCTTAACAAAAACCCTACACGCTGTTTACAATCAGAACACCGAGGTCGTAGACCAACACCATGGCGATCACGTTCACGTAGAAGATACCTTAGATGACTGTCGGTTCGGCTAAGGGGTTTAGGGTTTAGGGGTTTAGGTTTTAGGGTAGTTTCTGGTTTAAGGTTTAGCACTTGGGGCTTAGGGAACCCTTAAGTTGTTGCTCACGGATTATAATCCTATAATCCCAAGGAAGCTCGAAACATTAAAGTCACAAGAACCAGGCAAAAGGCAGCCAAGATACGATGGTTGATGGAGCTGGTGGCCTGATTTCACAGCAGAGGTTTATTGGCAAAGCCGAAGGATCTACGAAGTAGGCTCCACAATCCCAATATAGTAGCTTATGCTGCTACAAGGTAATATTGGGATAATATTGGGATTATATTGGGGAGAATGAAAATAAAATGGAAACTACTATATTCTCGTAGAGGGTTACTCCTGGGGACCCTTGAGGAGACTTTACTTTATGTGTAGATGTTCCTGTTCGTTTTTCGCTGCAGGGTTCTGCAACGGGACAGCGGCGCCCTACGCCATCTCTTGTGGGCGCCAATTCCGCTACGTCCCAAGATGGCTCGATGGCAGTACCCGTTAAGCATCCCCATAGAAAGCGACTACTTGGAGGGTTAGGGGGACTTAGTATATAATAGGGTTAATAGTGGAGACAGTTGGGGTTACTATATGGGTCATAGGGGTTGTTCACCTACATCCTAAGTCCCCCTGACCCTCCAAGTATCCATTTCATCTATGTTCTTTGCCATTTGATTTTTTCATTATCCCAATAAGCCCTGTACTCTCTAATGTACATCTCCAGGCCTGAAATAATAAGGCCCTTGCGGCATCAGCTTCTATATTTAGGGGTTCCCCAAAAAACCAGGGATACCTCTAGGAGCTCCCTATAATCATGATTATAGGGTCCCTATATTGGGGTCCTACTATATATTTAGGGAGACTACCATTCAATCCACTTGGGCCGGCGTCGGATGAGGTCACTGAGCCCAATTGGCCAGACACGGCAAAACAATCGGACAAATAGCAGTGTCCATTTTATTTTCCATTATCCCCATATAACCCCCATAACCCCAATATAACCTCAATATAACCCAAATATAACCCCAATATAACCCCAGTATAGCCTAACACATGCGGACAACAACCACCTTCAAGAGGACATGCTCCTGTAAAGGATGGACAAATCCAGCATTCCCCTAGATCCTAAAGGCCAGGGAATTGTGATGAGATAGTATACCTAGCACATAGGCTCCTGCAGGTCTCTACTTATGTATGCAAGCTTTTAGCCCCAAACCCAAAACGCTAACCTTATACCCTAAACCCCGACCCGTAAATCATAAACCCTAAGCCCCCCGAAACCCAATACCGGGCCTGCTGCGTAGCCTTGTAGTGCATCAGCGGTGTCTCCGGGGAAGCCGCCTATCTTTCCAGCTTTGGTTACTGGCTCTTAGGGTTTAGGGTTCAGGGTTTAGGGTGTTCTTGGTACTGCCCTTTGGTTAGCTAGGAATGAAGGAATGGACAAGAACATGGAGTTTACTACAATGGGTTAGAAAGGGACTACTATCAGCATCCATTCCTTCATTCCTAGCTACTTAAGGGAGACTATACATGCAAAGGCTCGACATGGTTTCTACATGGACTTTGTGCTGCCTGCTGAAGACGACATTACAGTACAGGGATGTTGACAAGCGAAGAAGCAACATGACAAAGTCGGGCCCCTTTGTGAGGATTCAGCTTTGTCTGGTTTGGTGGCCGGCAACTGCATGAGCCATCGTTCAGCACAACCTGTTCACACACTCTACTTGAAGGTTCATGGGACCCTAAACCCTAAACCCTATGGGACTTAATTTGTAACTACCCTAAGACCTTACTCATACTTGGGCTGACCCCTATCAGGCCATGGAAAAGATTAAAAGAGTAGGGCTTTAAGCCCGGATGTAAGTAGTTAGTCCCATGAAGCTGGAAGTATTCAGGTATTAATTAAACCTCAGATGAAAGCCCCACAAGACCCACCAAGCCTTTCTGTGCAATCGGCGCAAGAGAAGTGCATTAAAAACCGAGCCAAGCCCAGCCGCACACTTTAGGGTTTAGCGTTTCGAGTTTGGGGTCGAGCGGTTCAGGATCTAGGAAGCTAGGGGTTTTAGAACTTTGGACTCTAAGGTAATGGCAGTTATGATTCGTATTTCTGATTGTGAACGCTTATATCCACACATAACCCGCACAGCCGTATTTCCCCTGAAGCCTAAACTCTAAATCCCTAAACCCTAAATCCCTAAACCCGTTTTGCTAACCATTTAGCTACTTTCTGAACCCATCTGTAAGTAGACCCTCAAACCCATCGGCTGGACGGCATGAGGCCGCCGAGCTAGGGAGTCCCGATGATCAACCGTAGTCCCTTACCCTTAGGGTTTAGGTTTTAGGGTTGGGGGTTTAGGGTTGTGGGTTTAGGGTTTAGGGTTTGGGGTTTGGGGGTTTAGGGTTTTGGGTGAAGCCCTAAACCACTAAACTGTAACCTCCCTAGACCCTAAGGCCTTGAAGCTGTAAAATACGCGGAATGACATGTTTCTCCTATTCGAAGATTCTAAGGACACTAGTCTGTGTTGGGCCCCTGTTAGGGTTGCACGTTAGTTTGATCGGAGTGTAACCCCTCATCCATTCTAGCCACGGAATAGTTACAATAGCAGGGTTCTGGGGCATGGTATACTGTAGTTCTGTAAGGTTTAGGGTTTAGGTGTTAGGTTTAGGCTTCTACTTCTACATGTTAGCCAAACCTATTGACTCCTATACAGTCTATACAGCTAATACACTTTCGGGCCACAAACATCCAGTGCAGGTATTCTGGGCCCTAAACACATACCACACAAGTACCTGAGCCTTGAGATAGTCTCTAAGCTCTTCATCCCCAATCGCCGCTCCACTAACCTGGTACAAGCTACACTACACCAATATGGCAGTTTCTTTGTTTAGGGGGATCCCAATATAGAACCCCGAATACTGTCGTCCTTCTGATAGGACGCCGACCGAAGGGACCCCTAATTGTTGCAAACACCCCAAACCCTAAAGCCTAAACCCTATTATGTCAATACTTGTACTCTTTAGGATTGAGGCCTGCCTTCGTCGTAGCAGTGCGCACTGCAGCAGGGCTTGGTAGCGCAGGACCTAACATGAGCCATGGTCTAAACTCCTTAAAGGGGGTTCTATAGGAAATCACATGGGGGACTACTATAACCCTAAACCCACACCCTAATCCTTTATAGGGATTATCAAGGGCGATGAGAGTTTAGACGATGGCTCACATGAGGACTCAGCAGACCGTGGGTTGAGGGTCTCAGGATTCTCCCCATTAACTCCCCAAACCCCAAAACAACTGTTTAGGGTTTAGGGCTTAGGGGTTTGAAGCCCAAGCACCCTAATGAGAGGGGCGTTTCATGCAGGGGACTGTTCTAGAATGAGGAGAAGGGTTCTATTGAACACAACAACTTCTGGGTGTCTTGGCCTAAAGCGGTGCAATTAAATCAAGATTTAGGATTTAGGGTTTATTAGGATGTCCTTAAGGGGGAGGTGGTCCAAGAAGAGTAGGTAACCTAGTAATCCCCATTATTCCCTTATACTCCCTAAGCTTCCCTAAGGTTCCCCAAGGCTCCCTGGTACCCTCCCCCCTTGAACCAACCCCCCCTTTAGGATCCTAAAAGTTTAGGGTTTCCAGAAAACGACCCTAAACCCAAAAACCCAACTCACTGCTCCATGCCTTGCGTCTGAAACCGCTAAGCACTCGAGGAAGCCCTAGACACATGGCCATGGCCTATAAACCCGCATATCCTGCCTACGCACAGCCCCTCATAAGCTCCATGATGAACTATAGACTGTAGATGAGACCTGCTGCGTCATTGCTGGATAAAGTCTTCAGTTTCTGCTCTGCAAGGGCCCAAGAAGGAATAGATCAATATTTACATATTTATCCAGCAGAAGCACCAGGTTCCTAGGACTGAATAACCGCTTCTAACTGGGCTTCTAGCCCTACTTAGAATCCACTTAAATGGCCTTTTCAGGGTTACCAAAATGATAGGGTGGGAAAGAAATAGTGTCCTAAACCCTAAACCCTAAACCCCATCTGAGTTGCGCGAAACCATCGCAGGAGCAGCACGCGCGACCGCACGACGAAGCATGGAGGCCATCCTCTACCTGGCTTAGACTGGGTTGCTGTCAATGAACTTAAATTCAGCTACCAGACTAGGTATATGTATATATATATATTAATTTCATAATTTCTATGGTTCTTAAATTCAGTTACCATAATGGGTGTGTGTGTATATATATATATAGAAATTACTATGGTTTCCCCAATATACTAACTGTAATTAAGTTCCTTAACAGCAACCCGGTAGAGCTTGTTTGCTCCAAAGACTTAATTTAAGGGTGCAGACACTTTCCTTAAACCCGAACTTCTACAACCGTCTAGCGAAACTGTTGAGGCTCAAACAACTAGGGTGAAAGGTTTCTTTCATTCTGAGGGGAGAGGAGGTCAGGACAACAAACAGTCAGAAGAGTTTCAGCCACCTTTACGCAACATGCATTCCTTTAATTCCAAGTTCAGAGAGCATCAAGCCCTAGTCAGCTCTGTCCGAGCTGCTCTCCCAAAAGCGGCAGTAACTAAGTTTTATGTTTGTAGCTCCCATGTTCCTGAGGAACCCTAAACCCTAAACCTTACACCCTGAAGCTCTGGAATATGCCAAAATATCTCAGTGGGTGACAGACCCACTTATTACCTGAACACAACATCCGCAAGCTCACCGTCTCACAAACCCTCAGCCCTAAACCCTAAGCCCCGAACCCTAAACCCTGAACTCGAAACCCTACATCCTGAACCCTAAACAACAAACCCCAAACCCTAAATCCCTGGACCCTCAACCCTGAGCCTCGAACCCTACAACCTAAACTCCTCGGCTTCGCTTTGTTTTCAGCGGTGCGAGGGACAGATCACGGCCGCAGATGAGGAAAATTCGCTCGCTGGCCGGTGGGTCCCAGGAAGGCCCAAGATCAGTAGCTTCAGACTTTGGACTTTGGGGTTGAGGATTTAGGGTTTAAGAGTGCAGGCCGTTGGAGATTTTTCGCTTTGCGGCTTGGGGTTTAGGCAGGCTTTACGAAACTTGTAGGTCTTTCCTGGGCTTTGCATATGTGGCCTGTGGGTTGTATGCATCTTCTACTTGAAATTTATCAGGCCTGGGTTCATCTGCTCATAGTTCAGGTCTACGGTTTCAGTCAGACTGGGTGTGATCCTCGTAGACCCCTAGTATGAATGTTTCCGTGAACAGGGGAGCCCAGTCTGGATCCCAGATTATCAGCCAATAGGGCTTTAGGGCCCAAATACTATAACGTTAATGGTATTTGGGCCCTAAAGGCCCTATTATTTGGGTCCTTGGACCCGTAGGGTAACCCTATATAACCCTCTTTATCTCCCTATAACCCCTTTAAAGGGACCCTATTATTTGGGTCCTTAGACCCTTATAGTATCACATACTCCTTATCTATGACTACGAGTAAGTATGGAGAGAGCCAACTCATGAAGTTTGAGCCGCATCGGGTGGTACAAGTTGGGTAACACATGGCACCTAAACAGTACCTGAACTCCAAAAGTATGTAGAATAATGGCCTTTTGAGCCAAATTTAGTTGTTCTGGGCTATTATTTTACTACTTTTGGGGTGCAGGTAGGAAGATGTCAGCTCATGGGTATAACATGCCATAGCCCTGCATGGAGTATGTGGGAGGATAACCTTGGTAACTGTCCAGGCTTCTGCTGTGAACTTGTCCCTGGTTTGGAGTACACACCAGAAAAAAGTATAGACGTTTTAGGTATAATATTGTTATAATAAGAACTCAGGAACCAAAAAGGTATAAAAGTGTAGTGCCCCAATATTAGGTTGTAGTAAGGGCTTAGTGAAGGACTTAAATGATTTTCAATATCCCTTTGAGGCCTATGTGAGGTACCCCATACCGTAACTAGTCTAGGACCGTAATATTAGGAACTATTCAGGACACCTACCCTAAACCCTGAACCCTGGGTTCAAAGGCGAATTGAGTGACTACCACGCTTGCTGTCTTGGGCCCGCATAGCACGCAGCCCTGAAACAGTCTGAGCAGCTTAGCTGCTGATGAAGCTGGCTCATGAGTCCCTGCCGTTCTGAAGGGATATCTATCTATACGCATATATATATATACACTTAGGGATAATGTGTATATATATATATACACTCACTTATTTAAAGATAGGGGTATATGGGCAAAGAAAGTGGTAACTACTATACCATACCATCTAGGGTTATCGTATAGCCCGCATGATGGTAGTTGAGCTTACGGAGGGTGAGGGTTATAATGTTACAGGGGGAGGGGATTAGTGGCAACATCTGCTAGATACGCATGTTTGTGCTTGACGTCTTCGTAATGGTGTAACCCTAAACCCTAAAACCTAAACCCTAAAACCTTAAACCCTAAACCCATGTCTGGGAACCTCAGAGGGCTTTTGTAGATAAATGTTTCAGAAGCCATCACGGCAAAACACGAGCTTCGATTGCCACGACTCATGGATAACTGCACTCCCGGAAACTAACACGGAAACACAACAAGGGCCCTGAAAAGACTACAGTAAGACTACAGTCCCTGTAAACGGAGACGATACGTTTTTCAATGTAAGTTTGGGGGTTTACCCAGCTTACATTAATTCCGATATGTAACTGTAGTGAAGGCATCCAGACTCAATTCATATGAACTGCTAAAGGGTCCATGTAGTAGCATAAAGGCCCATGTAGGGTCCTAAGTATATAGTATAGGGTTTACAGTTTAGGGTTTAGGGTAGGTAAATAGTATATACCTGGGCCCAAAAGTAGGTATAGTGGGAACCTCTTTGGGCCCCTAAGTATGTACTATATACCTACATGAGCCCTTTGGGATCTGTACGTCAATTCCCTTCTGTCCCTGCAAGTGACAGGATAGGAGTGTAGGCTTTGGAGTTAAACTGGGCTTTGTCCTGCCTCAGACTACCAAAAGTTAGGGTTTAAGGTTTAAGGTTTAGGGTCTTGGAAACGTCGGCCACCCGAAGATCAGGAGCCTATAACCATTGCGACGTGACTTTAATAGGGTCCAAACCTGGGGGTTGGTTTTCGCAAGCTTCGCGCGTTTGAGGGTTTAGGGTTTAAGGTTTAGCTTTTGTGCTCTCCCCACAAGGACGGAAAGTCAACATGAATTGTGAGCATGGTCTGAGGTACAGTGGATGTTAAGGGCTTAGGATTTCGGGTTTAGAGTATATACCTACAGTATCGTAAAGTCTCAAGTGGCGTAAGATTCGTAACTTCAGCGCCCCATCATGACCAGTAGATGTGGCAATGTCTTACTTCAGAAGTACCGGATCCTTCGCGGCGCTATGTTCAAGAGTGGAAAAAACTTGCTTACAGCATAGTCCATAATTATGCTCAAATGACAAAAACGAGCGCATGTCATGTCTATTGAAGAGGGGTATGTACCCAAAGCCCTGAAAAAGATCGCACATTGTGCGAGCTGAGGGTTAGTATTTAGGGCTTAAGGTTTGCACTTGCAAGTGGCGGGTACTTCTAGCCCGATTACAAGTGTATTTTCCCCAGAACGGGTAGGGGGACTGGAATTGGTTATATCTACAAGTTCCAGTAGTTAAGGGCTTAAGAGTTTAGGGGTTCCTAACTTACCAATATTATTCTGCTGTCTTTTGTAGGTGCCCTAGACCAGAGTTGCACAGAGATTCTAGGAGCATGATTGTGATACTTATTCAAGCTTCTACATTATTAGTCCCTAAACCCCTAACCCTACACCCTAAAACCCTGATAAACTCTAAAACCTTTGAACCAGTCATTTCAGCAGCCAAGTATCACATAACTTCCCTTGGGGAAGATTATCTGCTACCAAGGTGGATGGACGGAATCTTGAAGAACTGAGTTTAGGGTTTTGGGGTTAGGGTTTAGGGCTTAGGGTTGAAGAACTGATCCCCTCCCCTAATAGTCCCCCCTTATATTAAATACTCCCAATACAGTATAATATAACACATTATGGGAGCATTTAACATTAGGTTTGTGGGTGCGTCTAGTATTAGGGGGAGGAGATTACACCATCATGGCATTAGGAAGTGTTGCAAGATTTCGCCCACCAGCCATAGGCAAAACCCGCAGACTCCACACAAGTTTCAAGATCAGGAGGCGGGCTGACAATCGGCATGCTCGGGGCACAGCAGAGGCGAAGCCACGACTCCAAACTTTTCACAAAGATGCATTAGAGCTTAGTGCAGATTTTGGGCATATGGTCTTCAGGGTCCAGGGGCCCAAGAGTGTACACCTACAACAACAGTAGCGGATCTGAAGGGCCATGCATGGGGGGAGGTATATGCGTCTCAGCTGTTTCTTGGGAACCCTAAACCCTGAACCCTGAAGCCTAAACCGCTACACCCCTAAACGCTAAATCTCTGGATCCTAAATCTCTCAACCCTTTCAGTTGACTGGACAGAGCCGTTTCCTACTTCCCGGGTCACAATCCTGCACGATCCTATGTACTTGAACCTGGTTTGGGGTTTAGGGTTCATATGAGCCATAGTATAAACTCCTACTATCCCCCTTAGTA
>CAJNIZ010003416.1:0-23681 GCA_905231905.1 Symbiodinium pilosum | reverse complement strand
CAATGGCAAGGCGAAATACCTCCCTAGTCCTTTCAGCCTCTAGGGGAACCTTGAGCCAAAGTATTGGAACATTCCGCATAAGTGAAACTACCTGCAACCTAAACAACAATGGGTAGGGTAGCATTCATACAAATACACACGTACAGTGGAAGGTCCCGACCTGAGGCAGACAAGCATCTTCAGAGCCAAGCAGAAAATCAGAATCACTGAGGCACAGACCCAAGGCCAACACCAGCAGGCGACCTGCACAAAGCAGGACGAGCTCCGACCTGGCAGAGCCCAGAGGGCAGCCAGGCAGAGCAAACACAGCACCACCTGGCAGGAAGAGCACAGGCAGGGTCAGACAAAATTCCCACACCCCCACCTGTCGGTGAGAGAGGGGCAGAAGCCATGGCGTCAAGTTCCTGAACAGGCAGCATATCAAACAGAGGCTGGTAAACCTAAGTCAGAAATCACTGCAAGCTAACCAGAATTTGGGGCTGATGGCTGCAGGCGGAGACAGACAGTGCACCTGCAGCATCAGCCTTCCGTTGTGTCTGCAACCCAAACACACAAATATACATACAGAATCTACGAAGGAGCTTGGCGAGAGCCTTAGGTCAATGACCATCCCAACTCGGCCGACCCTGCGGTTGAAATTGAGGCAGGCTCTTCCCACGAAGGGGAAGCCGACTTTAGTCACATCCTTAAATTCTGCTGCGTGAAGGATCCGTCAGTTACCTCCGGCCATATTGATGTAAGGTCCGTGAAAACTTGTCCCAATGTATAGCCTATGCCTTGACCACAAGGAAGGTGACAGAGTATGCATTTACACCTGTGGTAGATGAGGCCCTGCTAAAATTCTTAGAGTCGACTGCAGTTCACAAGAAGGGATGGTTTCCTTTTCTTGATGGTCAGGATCAGGTTACTCATAGGGCTAAGGCTGTGAGAACCCCTGAACGTACCTATAAGATAAAGGGCTACAATCACAGAGTATCCTGCATTCTTCGACAAGGTACCTGGTGGGTGATTGAGAAAAGCACTGATCTTAGGCATGGAGGTAAACAAGATTTTCTAGAGGAAGAAGTAAAGATGCTTGTTTCGCTCTATTTGCCTGAAAAGTCCTCCTATCGGACTAGGGTGGAGAAGCCTCACTTTACTCCTGAAGTAGTTGATGAGCTGCTGGAACACTTTGTTGATCCTGTTCATGGGAGTCCCAGTAGAGGTAGGAAGCCCTTTGGTGTTTTGTCCTTACATGTAGGTGATCCCATGATTACTGGTGACAGAAGTTTTGTAGGTGATCCCATGATTACTGGTGACAGAAGTTTCCTGGAAAGATAGCCGACCAACGGACAGTTCTGTCACATGAAAGTAAATTGGCGCCTGCTTGAGATATAAGTACAGTCCTGCTAATTTGCTATCAGTCCATGTACAGTTCATGTGACACAACTGCATGGCTGTTGTTGCCGCTCTCACTCAAGGTTCTTGGCAGTTAATACTCGAGTAGCGCATATGCGCGTAGTGGGAAACGAGACGCCCGCTTGCTTGTCTTCTGTACACTGTTGTGAGGTAATTAGCTCACGTTCGGGCCAATCTCAGGGGGGGTTGGGGGACGGACCGAGGGACTGGGATCAGACATGTTGCCAAAAATACTGCGCCTGCTAGCACTTTCACAACAATTACAACTAAGCAAAGAAGAAATTACGAATAAGCAAAACTGAAAATTACAACTGACCTAACAACCGCATCGAGGGCTCGTTTCTCCCTCCCCTGTTTGCGCACCGGCGACCGATCCACAGCTTTGTTTTCACATTCCCTTGAAATTACGTGCAAGCGACTGCAAACGTTGGCACCCTTGCATACTTCAAAGAACTCTTTTGAGTTGGCTGCTTCTAAATTCTCAAGGACTCACCAGCGAAGAAGCCTGCAGTGCTTGCAAAAGAAAAATCACTGCATGCCTGAATTCAAACGTCCAGGATTTGCGGGTGGTATTCTGCATTCACTCGGTCAAGCCCTTCATAGTCCCCTTTGGGAGGTGACAGGCCAAGTTTGAGGCCAAGCCACAACGATCCGAAGTGTCTCAGGAGCTGCGAATCCCCGAACGCTTCCAAGCCCATCTCCTTCACGTGTCCAATGACCGTATCGGTGAAAAGGATGCCAAACCTTACTCCAGGACAAAGTCCGCAGCAGCTTGCAGATGGCAAGGAAATTGCTTCAGTGGCAAACACATCTGGTGAGCAATAGCACTCGGCAGCAGCACAAGCAGCAGTCATCCCCACCAGTCACAAGATGCCAGAGAGGATAGATGAAGCTGATGCAATGCTTGCTGCCTTGAGGCACATACATCACCATGAGCAACAGCACTAAGCTCCACAGTAGGGATTTCAGAGTGGACAAAATAGATGACACCAGGGAGGTCAGCGCAGATATGAACCTGGGCTGATAGGCTTCCGTTAACGCGCGCTCTCTACATGCGGAACACGCAGAATCACGAAGATGTTTGGCCAGATCCACCTCAACAGCGAATCCGAGCAACTTGACCACCTTAATGACCCGCATCACACGCAGCACTCGAATAATCCGAATGATCCTCAAGAGACGCGTCTGCGTAGGGGCTGCCGACTCATCAGATTCAAAAGCCAGAATCAGGTCAAAGACCAGCTCGAAGATGGATGTTCCAACAATCACCAAGTCCAGATAGTTCCAGAATAGGGCAGACCTGTCTGCCAAGAGGCAGAAGAAGTTCTGACCTTGTACGCTGATTTTGAGAATAAGCTCTATTGCAAAGAGCGCAGCATAGAAGTAGTCGACGACTTTGAATCCCGGAGGAGGCTCTGATGATAAATCCCTGCGTCGGGCATGAATTCATGAAGGCACTCTGCATGAGAGCAGATTACCAGCCAAGACACTGCGAGGAGACCTCCAGGGAAATGCCTGCAACATGCTCGACATTCGTTTGCTGAATTGACCCAGCTGCAGACAAGCCACAAAAGAGGCATCATGCAGTTTGCTGACTGAAGCTCTTCATCTCTAGCCACTGTGCCTAAAAAGAAGCAATTCGTGATGATGACAGCGGCAAAGACACCTGAGTAGCTTTTTTGGTGACGGAACCGAGTAAAATTTCTCAAAAGAAGGATGCAATCTTACTCTTTATTCGGGCTATAGTATCCCCAATTAACATACTGTTCCAGCCTTGAACCGCGAGAAATGCTTACTGCTTACTAGACGGGACCTGTTGGACGATTGGACGAGAAAAATGTTAAGTTAAACCCAACTGCCCTGAATGAACTGGCACTTTCCGGAACGATTTCTTGTCAACGCAAACTTCCACAACCGCTCCTACCCCAGCACAGGCCATGCTTGAAAGGGGTACCAACGTCCCAAGCCTAACACCGTTGCATACACACAACTGCTCCGGCAAATGTAAGTCCATATCTTTGCTCCGCAGCAAGGTGCAGACAGCACCAAAGGCCGCTTCCGTTTTGCATCAGCTGCTCAAACGATCAAGTTGGGAAGCAACAGCCAACTGGTGACCATGCGGAAGCACACCAAGGCACCGACATGCACCGACCCAAACAACCCGCAAAGATCCCCACACCGCATGGCGTCAGCTTCTAGCGAACATCCAGACTGAAGCAGGTGCGAAGTTGACCAGCCAATGTTGCATACAGCCACTCGAACGCCAGCTCCGCATCACAGCAGCACAAGGGCACGGTGAATTGTTCAAGTGTGATGCCATCACGCCTACGGCATGCACGTTTCCCCATGCGGCTAGTGGAAGATGACAAGTGGACATGCAATCATGCAGTCGTCTCAGAAATGGCCAGACCCCATGCCCTGATGCTCTGTTTGCAACCCTTGCATGGCCGCCCGTGCAGGGCAAGCCAGCAAGCATAGCCCAAGGTTGCTGCAGCACAATGCTCTCTTCATAAGCTTGCCGGAAGACATAGATGGACTTGCAAGGGAAGGCCTTTGCTGAGGAACTTACACTCCTTCATACTCCTTTGACCGGATCCAGCAGCCTGGAACAAACGGAGCAGGAGCAAGGCGCTCTGTTCGACACTCAGAAGAACACGCGGATTAACATGTAGAACAGAGCACAAGAAGACAGAGACTAAAGCGTGGAAAAGCACAGTTAGTTTTCCTCTGGCGTCAGTGTCGCGGCAAGCCTCTATGATCAACCCGCAAGACCCTCACTGCCATCCTCGGAATCCTCCCTTTGGACGCAGGACCCAATCTGACAGCGCTTGTCGCCACAGCGAAAGTCATCACAGCTCTCAGGATCGCACCCTCGAACCACTTCGAAGAAACGAAGTCAACAAGCCTCACCGCAGGTGCAAGCAGCGAAGAAGCACGTAATTGCGCGTTGCACTTTGCTTAGCTTGATTTAAAACGGCTCCCGGTTGTCATCTCCGCCTGCAACAAACCTGTGGGGAAAGCCCCACGCCCGCTTCCTTGTTGAGATATGCTGAGATATCTTTAACTGCGTATCTCGCATGTTCCTGCTTGGGTTTTAAGTAAGGATAGTACTGGAAACACAACTATATCAAGCAATGACCGAGCTTAGGGTTTGGGATTTGGAGTTGAGGATTCATTTGCACCCTCCAGTGTGATTCCTTTGTAGCTTTGCTATGGTTTGAATTTTATCAGAACCCCGAGAAAAGTACTATGCGACATTGGATGGTCTAGGTAGTGTTTGGGAATGTTTGGAATTGATGTCTAGGACTTAAGAATCTGGTATGTTGTGTTTCAGGGTTGCTCCGAGTCTCCTGTGCAACTTTTTGGAAGCGTGTTGATGCTGTTCTGTACGGTCTGTACAGGCTTGCCGGAAATTGCCCAAAATTGAAACTGCGCAGGAGCCACCGGCTAGGCTACCTTCAACCCTCAGCAGCTGCATGACCAAACCCACAATCAGAAAGTTTACAGGTCGGTTTTGGATTTGGGGTCTAGGGTTTATCCCCCCTGCGGGAGCCAAGAAGGGGCCTGCAAAGTCCCTTTCACAGAAGCCAATATGGGCTTCCGTGTGAGTCTGGGGGGTAGGGCTTGGGGTGTTGCGGTTTTAGTTTCAGGGTGAGGGTCATGCCCACCAGGTTTACGCTTCAGGGAGCCAAAACAAACAACTCCACAAAGCCCACAGCATCCCTTAAGGACTTAGCGACATGATAGCCTAGCAGGCTCGGTCCCAGCCCCTCCTTTGTGCCAAATTGTGCAACGGCGCGTCGTCCTCAACATTTTCCTGAGAGAACACTAGCACCACCACACTGCGGGCGACATCCGAAGTGAAACACTACTTTGATGAAGTTGTTTCTCAAAGGCTCTGAACGTTCCGCTGTGCGCATCGCACGCTGCTTGGAGCGTGCATCAGCCAGGGCCTCGCAGGAGCTCAGCCAGCTCAGCTTCAGCAGCTTGACCCAAGCGACGGCACTTCTGCTGTGGATGCTTTGGGCAGGTTTACCAAGCGAAGGTGAAATTACATGCCACAGCACGCGGGAGTCAGAAACAAGCGCAAATTCGCTTTTTGAGGCCTCGTACTCCTCCTCCTCCAGTAGTGGCATGGCATTCACCTCACAGATTATCATCTGGAATCTTCGCCATTCTTCTGCTGCTAAGTGCTCCCTAGACACTTTTTAAGTTTGACAGCCACTCCGATTGTTCAAGTCATGAAACTCAATTACGGAAAGGCATGCTGGCAAAGATGACTGCGCAGTGCCGTTTGTAAATTACAGGTGCCTCCAGGCCCTTCGTAGCATGTTCACTTGCCCTTAATGTGCGAAGACGGCTGAGCAACTTCACCACAACAACTTTGTTGGCAGAGCCCCAGCATGCTCTGGCGCTGTCATGCTAGCCAGCGGAGCGAGAGAGCCGATGAATACTGAGGCAGACGAACAGCAAAAAGGCACATCACAAAACATTGGGAGGTCGGCGCCTGCCACCGTTTCTTTGCAGCTTTCACCCTGCTGCTCGGCCTGGCACTTAGAAGAGAGGCATGTGGTAATGTCATATGTCTCTGTTCCAGCAGCATGCGAGCCTCGCTCCTTCGTCACTTCGAAGAGACGAGGCGCTGGCAGGCGTCATTCTGAGCACCAGTCGTAAGAGTTTGTCGTGTCTTGCGTTCAGATGAGGTCAGCAATGGCAAAGCAACAAAAGGGCGCGGGGAAAGAACATAATGTAAACTCTGGAAGAGCCTGAAACAATTCTACAGCAGCACCTGAACCTGAAGTAACATCAAGCCAGTTCAGACCAGCTTGCTCCAGCTCTTTCGACATGGTCCTGGATTCGGATGGCGAGGCCTTCAGAGTCACCGTGGTGAGTCACCATGCTTGATACAGTCATGTGTTATCCAGGCCACACAAGAACGCTGTGAGATGCGCAGCGGGTTCGACTCTCCCGGCAAGCAGAACTCGTTCAGATAGGCCTGGCAGGTGGCAGGGCTCCTCAGAGGCATTCCGCAATGCCTCAGGACGCCAAGATCCTGGAGCATCGAGCTGTGGCGATTGGCGCCATGACCCGTTTCAAGAACATTGCACAGACCTTGGTTCATGGAAGTCCAACAATTCAGTAGACTTACATGTCTTCCAACTGTGAGCCGGGGGGAGGGGGGGGGGGGAGGCGGAGGGGGAGGGGGGGCAACAATTCAGTAGACTTACATGTCTTCCAACTGTGAGCTGCCACCTTCGGTCGAGATAACTACGCCATGCAACGGGTGAAGAGCTCATCCTGCCGTTGCTGGATGATGCAATCGATGCTCCTTAGCACAGGGTGCTTCCGGGTTTGTCTGTGGCGTTGGGGCATTCGCAGACTGGACAAATGTGGCGGGCCTGAGCAATGGATCTGCATCTGCCTGGCCACGGCAACAGGCATGATCAAGTTCTGATGCTGGAGAACCGCCACTTTTCTTCAGCTTTGACGTGGCACCCTGGTAGTCCTTCTTGAAGTCAGATTCCCAGATCTTTGCTCATTTAAACCATTCAGTTTATCTAGCAGTTGAACCTCCCACCAACCCAACACCCCTCTGCAGGCCCACTGCACCGAGAAAACCTCCTGCGGAAGAACGCACAGCTCGCACAAAAGGGCTTGTCAAAGCTCGGTTTTCGTGCTTGATTGAATCGTATCTATGCTTCTGCCGCTGGCCCCGCAAGCCCATGTGCTCACTGCGGGTGTTCACATGTTGCGATCCGCTCTAAATGCCTAAGAGTCACAGCTGCTGTCTCGCTTGAGTCAACCTAAAGGCTTCGCATGTTTCGCGACGCACTGCTTTAGCGACCTGTTGCTTGCACTGTTGCTTGCTTGGAATGTGGTGGCTGCAGTGAGCGTTTTGCTAGCTGTGCGCTATGGTGCTAATAACACAATAATCCAGGCCCAGCCTCAAAAATACCAGAGGTGCTTTCATGCTTCCCACTGCAGATGCCATCGCGGCTGTCCTGTCAATACCACACAGGACAAAGCACTGCATGCTGCTATCGCCTAGGCAGCTGAACGCTCAGCAATTCTGCAACAGCCACACGTCCTGGGCCATGCCTCCACCCGCGGGGAGCGCTAATCCCTACAGTCAAAGCATGTTGAAAAGCTGCGGAACTGCAGGTTGCCTCTACTGACTCTACTTGTCACGTCTGCCATCCACACCCCTTGCGATGGATGCCGGGAAATCATCGCAGGATACGAAGAGCTTGCTTGCAAACGACTTGCTAGGTGTCAACGAATGGATCGCAATATTGACCGGTTGCTGCGAAAATCCTCAGGTCACAAAGGAACCGGAAATCGAAACCAACGAGTCCAGGTTCCTCAAGTTTCTGTGGTTCCAGGCTGATGTTTTCGCGGATACTCAGAGCCACAAGCCCGTGCGCAAGGCTTTTTCGTGACATCATTCATCCTGCGAAGCGCGCGGCCTTTTTGCCTCAGCACATATGGTGTCAAAATGACGATGCATGCCAGCAACGTACTGCTCTCAGTGAAGGACGTTTGGTTCTTCTGTGTCCTCACCTGGTCAACACCAGCCAGGGGTGAGACATCCGACTGCAGGCAGATCTTGCCAACCTATCTGCTACTTTCCAGAAATGCCCAGCCTCCAGCGTCCCAAGTCAGCTTCATAGCCAGACACGTCACCTCGGAGGCCTTCGCTTTCTCCTGGAAAGATATGTGAGACTTCCAACATTGACAAGATCAAGGGCCGACTGATTTGGGAGAGCTCAAGAAAAGCTCGAGATTTTGAGAGCACATCAGTGCAATACACCAAGGCCTCTGTCCAAACCCTGAAGATGACGTGAAATCTAGATCAAGAAAACTAGGCCGGTGCATCTTCAGGCAAGTTCGCCCCTTGCTAGATCCAACCTAGCAAACCTGTTGAGGAGGAGCTCCCCATATCAGAAAGCCACAGACCTGTCTGTTTGGAAGAAATCTTAAGAGGCATCACCCGTCCGGGCTGCACGTGCCGCATTATCAAGCACTGCAACCACTACATACATTTAGCAACAACATATCCACATCCTAGTTCGTAGGCTGCGCGGCCAAAGTGTTAACGTGGTTATGTATCATTCCCGCTTCCACCCCGTCCTGTTGCACCCAATTTGCTTCTCCCTTCATTGCCTGAACGAAGCACCCGTCAGGCTTTAAAGTCTTTGTTGGAACGACAAAGCCTGTGTGAGAGGAGGCCAAGTGTTATATGACTTGCCGGTCCAGTGGGTTTTGTCCATCCATAAGTAGCGCCCTCTTCACGTTTTAGGAGGCTTTAGGTGAGAGATAGCGAGATAGCAAGGGTGGCAGGGGGGCTTTGGGAGTTTAGCAGGAGACGGGCTGGGGGGTTGTTCCGGGTTTAGGGCTTGTGGCGTGTTCGTTTGTTGCCGTTGCAGATCTAGAGCTCCCTGTGTGTTCAACTCGGGGTGTAGCTTGGGGGTTTGGTTTCTTGCTCAGGGTTCAACGTTTCAGATTATGTGCGATTTAGGGTTTGGGGTCGGTTTGGTCTAGCGTCAGGTTTGTTCAGTGTTTCGGGCTGGTGGATGGTTCAGACTGTTTTCTGACCACAGGGCTGTTCCGCCTGCGTTGCTCTCGGCAAGAAAAGAAGTCACCCTTCATCGAGAGGCTGTGGATTTTTTTGTGTAGCCGCAGGACCCTACTGGCTTCCAATACACTCGCAACCCCTTGCGGACTGCCTGCTGCATTATCTGCAGACCCACCAGCAGTCCCCTCACATGCCTTCACATCTTGAACCCCTTCGTAGTGGGGGTCGTTGCCGAACGTGCCGCGCTCTTGTTCGCTTAAAAATCGCGCTCTCGCTCCAGACATCCTCAAAAAAAACGGCGTTGTTTATCGATTTTCAATCGACAGAAACAAGGCCTCGCCTTTCAAGTGCTCTTCGTAAGGGGAGTCGTTGCCGAACGTGCCGCGCTCTTGTTCACTTAAAAATCGCGCTCTTGCTCGAGACATCCTCAAAAAAATCGGCGTTGTTTATCGATTTTCAATCGACAGAAACAAGGCCTCGCTTTTCAAGTGCTCTTCGTAAGGGGGGTCGTTACCGAACTGGTCGCGCCTCCGATTCTTGAAAATCGTGCTCCTGTGCGGGACATCCTCAAAACTTCGTGTTTTTCGGACTTTATAAACATTCAAAAATTGCGCTCCCGCGCGAGACAATACGATTTTTTGAAGTTTTGATCATCTTCGTGTCTTCAAAAATCGCGCTCCCGCTCGAGACATCCTCGAAATTTCGTCGTTTCATCTTCATCAAAATCCGTCAAAATTGCGCTCCCGTGGGGAGCATTCGGAAAATTTTTGATCATTGATGAACGACGATGTTGAGGGTTTTACCAAACGAACGTCGTACGAGGTGGCTTTCCGGGCTCAAGAAGGGGGTACTTGGCGAAGCTTTCCAGTATAGGATTGGTATATGATTCGTCGGCATCGTCGTTCAAAATTTGATGATTTGCGGGATGGATCCTATACCAACTGTATACCAAAATGCTCCGCTCAAGGTCGTCTTGTTTTGAAGAAAATCGCGCTCCCGCGCGGAGCGTCCTGAAAATTTTGAAGAAAATTTTTCCCGTGCGGAGCATCCTGAAAATTTTGAAGAAAATCGTGCTCCCGTGCGGAGCGCCCTAAAAATGTTGAAGGAGATCGTGCTCCCATGCGGAGCATCCTGAAAAGTTTGAAGAAAATCGCGCTCCCAAATCGCGCTCCCGTGCGGAACATCCTGAAAATTTTGAAGGAAATCGCGGTCCCGTGCGGAGCATGCTCAAAATTTCATTCATTTTGGTTCAAAAGTGCGCTCCCGTGCGGAGCGTCCGCAAAGTTTTGATGAGAACGACGCACGTCCTCAGAACGAAACCTCCAAACTCTTGAGAACTTTTTCTACGTTTGGTGCCAGGCACCTTCCATGTCATGATCCTCCCAGAACGACGCACGTCCCCCGAACGAAACCTTTAAATTCGTGAGAATTTCTACGTTTCGTGCCAGGCGCCTTCCATGTCGTGTTTTTCTGTCTTTTCACTCATACATACAAACTTATGTACATACATACATACATACATACATACTTTCTTTCTTTCGCTCAGACGCAGCGAGAAGATCTCACCAAGCGTGTCACTTCACATACCGGTCGGCACGCGGCTCTTCTATTGAGAGCAATGGTCAACTGCCGCACTATCCGTTCCGAGGAACCTAGCGATAGTGCTGGCGCCTACAATGAGGTAACCTCAATGAGACGTAAGGAGTCCTAAGATGCAAATCAAAAGAGACAACTGTACATGTGCATCTGGAGGTGACCTGCCGCTGTTGCTCGAATCTGGGCATGAGCACGGCACACGAGATAGCAATTAGGTTCAACTTCAGAAAGAGTGCGAAGCTTTTTGAGCTTCTGACCGTCATCATGTATCCAAGCTTGGTCATTCCAGAAAGTCACAGCTTCGTAATGCCCAGATGTGAAGCTCTCACCCCTGTGGATGATGGCAGCGCTCAAGCTGTACCTCCGCCAAGTGATCTCTATAGAATCAGGCGTAATACATACTTACATACATAAATACACACACATACATACATACATACATACACACATACAAACATGCATACATAGTATAACCGCAAAAGCGGATGATATCAGCAAAGACAGCCGCGCAGATCACACCAGATTTTGTCCGGTAAATTTGGGAAACATGTGTGGGCAAAAGCTGGTGTGATCTGCGCGCCCTGCTCTTTCAGAAAAGACAGCCGCGCAGATCACACCAGATTTTGTCCCAGGCGAATTGGGGAAACATGCGTGGGCGAAATCTGGGGTGATTTGCGCGCTTTGGTTTTTCCAGAGAAGGCATCCGCGCAGATCACACCAGATTTTGCCCACTGACTTTGGGAAGAATGGATGGGCAAAATCTGGTGTGATCTGCGCGCCTTGCTCTTTCAGAAAAGACAACCGCGCAGATCACACCAGATTTTGCCCACTGACTTTGGGAAGAATTGATGGGCAAAATCTGGCGATCTGCGCGCCTTGCTCTTTCAGAAAAGACAACCGCGCAGATCACACCAGATTTTGCCCACTGACTTTGGGCAGAACGGATGGGCAAAATCTGGCGTGATCTGCGCGCCTTGCTCTTTCAGAAAAGATAGCCGCGCAGATCACACCAGATTTTGTCCACTGACTTTGGGAAGAATGGATGGGCAAAATCTGGGGCGATTTGCGCGCCTTGCTTTTTGAGGAAAGACAGCCGCGCAGATCACACCAGATTTTGCCCACTGACTTTGGGAAGAATGGATGGGCAAATCTGGGGTGATTTGCGCGCTTTGGTTTTTTCAGAAAAGACAGCCGCACAGATCACACCAGGTTTCGCCCACTGATTTTGGGAAGAATGGATTTGCAAAAAAGGGGCGATCCGCGCGCCCTGCTTTTTCAGAAAAAAACAGCCGCGCAGATAACACCAGATTTTGTCAAATGACTGTGGGAAGAATGGGTGGGCCTTCTTTATTCCGATGGGCGACAGCGTCTAAGCAGAATTCTTTGGCGCAACTTTTGTTTTCCAATGTTACGACTGGTATGTAAAAACATGTTTTTGGTAGCCTGGATTCTTAGGGCTGTGTCTGTTGAAACAGAAGAACCCACAACCTACCCCGCACACACAATTCCACGTCAACATCCGTTGGGCGCACAACATCACTTCAACACCTTACTAAACAATGTCAGTTAAGCCTAGACCCCTTGAGGGGTCAGAATGTTTGATGTCAATCTGGAGCCCTTCGAGGAGTCAGACTGTTTCACGTTAAGCCTGGGCCCCTCGAGTGGTCAAAATGTTTCATGAAGCCTGGGCCCCTCGAGGTTCAAGATGTTTGATGTTAAGCTTGGACCCCTCCAGGGGTCAAAATGTTTGATGTAAGCCTGGGCCTTGAGGGGTCAACACGTTTGACGTTAAGCCTGGACCCCTCGAGGAGTCAGAATGTTTCATGTCAAGCCTGGGCCTTTCGAGGGCTCAGAAGGTCTGATGTAACCTGGGCCCCTTGAGGGGTTAGAACGTTAAATTTTGAACTCATTTCAAAAACGGGAGGAAATTTAGGAAAGCCGGAAAATCTCCCGACAAATTCATCCCCAAACGGGAGGAAAACTAGGAGAGCCGGAAAATGGCTCTGTTTTAAATTACCTCAGGACAGAAATCGCTGTTTTCTGAGCCCCTAGAATCTCCCGACATATTCATCCCCAAACGGGAGGAAAACTGGGAAAGCCGGAAAATGGCTCCGCTTTCAATTATGGACAGAACCGCCGTTTTCTGAGCCCCTAGAATCTCCCGACAAATTCATCCCCATGCGGGAGGGTATATATGGGGGTTCAACAGCTCCCAAATCCATCCAAGAAGCTAAATAAATCGTCACCTCAACTCCCTTTACACTCCTCCTCTACACCTCTCCACGAACGTCTCAGGCTCCGGCCTCTGCTCCCTTTCAACTCAAGGCGCGTGCTTTCCGCCGGCCCTTATTCTCTGAGTCCGTCACACGACGTCCAGAGAACACTGGGCTGCATCGTAACCAACGGTAAGGGCAGCACCCGATAGAGCAAAGACAACATGCGCACGCTGAAGCGACAAGTCCGGCCCGCAAAAGGCTTGCGCCCCATCATCGATACCAGACTGCGCCGGCAAGTCATCGTGAGGCCCGGGCATGGATTTGAGAAGGCATCGTTGTCCGGCGCCCTTTCAGAAGCACGAAAATGGCCAACGCAGCGGCACGCCACACGCGGCAAAATGATCATCAGGAAAATGAGCAACATCCGGCCTGCAGACGCGGAGAGCGCCGCGTCAGGCTGCGTCGTTGGGAAATCACTGCTTGCTGCTGCCCTGTTCGGTCACGACACGCCGCAGCGTCCGAGAGCGAGGGATAGTTTGCACCTGCTGGAGTGACAATTCCGTCTCGCAATACTTTGCGCCGCTTTGCGCCTCATCATCGATATTAGACTGCGTCAGCAAGTCATCGTGAGGCCTGGCTGCACACGCTAAAGCACCAACTCCGGCCTGCAAAACCTTGCACCTCAGCATCGATACCAGACTGCACCAGCAAGTCATCGTGAGGCCCGGGTCGCATAGATTTGAGATGTCCGCTGGCCCTTCTCTAAGCACGTCACCCAACGTCCAGAGAGCACTGGCGGTAGAGTGGAGGATGGTTTGAGCGGCTTGCGCCCGCCAAAGCACAACTCCGGCCCGCGAAAATTCGCGCTTATCTTGACAACACACTGCACTAGCGGGCGCAGAAACTCGAGAAGGCGCTTACTTCCCGCCTGCCCATCTCTGAGCACGTCATTTCACGTCCAGAGAACACTGCGCTGCATAGACTGCACCTGGCAGGGAGGCTTGACGAACGTAGAGAGGCCCTGCGCGCGCTTCTTGGCCAATGCAGCACACTGATCATCAGCAAGATGAGAGTAACGCGCCGGCCTGTAGATGCAGAGAGCGCCGCGTCAGGTTGCACCATTGACGATTTCCCGAACCGTCGCAGCACATCACGCTGGATACCCCATCACGTCCTCGCGAGGCCCGGGCTTCATAGATTCGAGAAGGCACTTGGCATCTGCCGGCCCTTCTCTGGTTCCTCAGAAGGGCGGATGGCAAGCACCCTCTCACATCTACGCGACCCAGGCCTCACAATGACTTGCTGGCGCAGTCGAGGCGCAAGATTCTTGCAGGCCGGAGTCGTCGCTTTAGCAGGTGGAGGCCATCCCCCACCATCGAGCGCTGCGGCGGGCTTGCGACCGGGTAGGGCAGCTACGAAAAGCGGGTCATCGATGATGCACCCCAACGCGGTGTGTTCTCCGCGTCTGCAGGCCGTAGCCATGAGGCCCCAGTGTTCTCTGGACGTCGGGCAACGTGCACACTGGGCTGCATAGCAAACACCTGACAGGGAGGCATACGTAGGGATAACCTGCATGAGCTTCCTCTCCAACGAAGCGTCAGGTCACCCGCAGCAGAAGGATCTACAGGAAACGAGATCACGCGCTGGCCTGCGGCCGCGGAGCACACGGCGTAAGGCTGCATCAGCGATGAACCGCTTTTTGTTGTTGGGCCGGTCAAGCACCGCTGCGGCGCTCGACAGCGGGGGATGGCCTTCACCTGCTGAAGCGACAACTCCGGCCTGCAGGAACTTTGCGCCTCATGGTCGACACCAGACTGCACCAGCACATCATTGTTGTGAGGCCGGGGTCGCGTAGACCTGAGAGGGCGCTTTCACTGCCCGGGCCCTTCTCTGAGCACGTCTCCCACGGGGCTGCATAGCAAGCGCCGCGAAGCCCCGAGCGAGGTCCATGGCCACAGCACTGTCAGGACGCCGCAACAAAATGGTCTTTGCCGGCTTGCAGACTCGGAGCACACCGTGTCAGGCTGCATCTGTTTTGGGAAAGCTTCGACAGGCTGCCAGCGCCTGGCCAAGGCTTCCGATTGTCAGGGAGTTTCAGTGGCTGCTTCGAGGGCCTGCTCTGCCTTGTTGACGATGGCCTCTGACACCTTGATTCCCAATTCAAAGTCGGCCGCAAGCTGGTCGAAGGTCTCCGGTAGCAACACAAACACCTAGCAGACGGGGCAAACTTGAGACTGCTCATGATCAAACAGGGCGGCTACAAAACGCGGGCCGTGAACGTTTCTTTCCAACATGACGGGGGCAGCTGACTACTCTGAGGTGCGCCGCCAACCTAAGCGGCTTCATCGTTCAGCACGGCCTTCTGGCAGCTACTAATTCTTCCTCCACTACAAGCGTCAGACTCCCATCCATCGCCATAGGACTGGAGAGGCTCTTTAGTTTGCCGGCCTTGTCCGAAAATGTAATCCAACGTCAAGAGAACAGCTGCGTAGTAAAAACCCAAAAAGAAGAAGAGGGCCTAGCCAACAGTGGGGAGGCCCTGTAGAGGTTCCTGGCCAACGCGGCACCGCATAGGCTGCATGTGCCATTTGCCAATTCTCTAAAAACCCCTTTTGCGCCCAATTCGGTGTCAGGGAGCTGGTCGCCCAAGATACTGCGCCCCAAAAAGTCAGCCTTGCCCCAAGCGTGATTGCGAGGTGCTTGGAAAAGGGCACACTCTTCGAGGTTCAATAAGGCCCACGGTCAAAAAAGCGCTGTGGTGAAGTTGCTCCAAGTGGCACTCACAAAGCAGCTACGCAGGAAACCAAGTGAGCTAGAAAGCCAGCAGCCATGTGACTTATGCACCCGAGGGGAGCACCGTCTTGGCTTCAATGAAAAGGATTGACTGGGCCCATTGGCGCAAGAGAACGGCCATGAGCAATATAGATGAGGGACACAGCAGGGAGGTGCCGAGAGCAGACGCTGCCTCTCGCAGGGGACACCCCACTGGCGCAATTTGAGGATACGAACGCCCACTGTCTTCCACACAGAATCCGCGCCACCCACGCTTGTCATCCACACCGTCCAGCATGGAAAAGACGGGGCACACAACGTTTCCGACCTGACTGGACAGGCCAAAGCTAGGGTATGCTCAGCCTTTTTTGCGTAGCGTTGGCCCGACGCCACCATCCTATGGAGGCGCCAGCAAAGGTCACAGCGGAAAGCATATGTGCCTGAGCCTGTCATGCTGGGCCCTCCTAGGGTGTAAAACTCTGAGGCCGCGTATCGGCACAGGTTTCTGTGATGGTCTGTCTGCTATACTAGGCACTAGCTTGGCTGCTGCCATACCGGGCTTGCCTAAACCTTGCCATATGACACACAGCTCCCCTGCAAGCGTGACTGTGCCTCAGGCACCTGTGGCCACCCCCCCTCCGTTTGCAGTGGGTTGCCGGCTCTTGCACTTGGGTTTGAGTTACCTCTGCCACGTGGCTCGCCCTGCAACGAAACTTGACCAGACTGGTCATGCCGGGCTGCCGCCCCGTCCTGACAGGACACCGCCATATGACGCAGGCCAGTGGGACCACTCAGCACCGTGCACCAGACAGGCAAATCCACTGGCACTGCTGCTGGCGGCCGCCACGCAGAGAAGGTGGCACCGGATGGGGTCCACGTGTAGGCCCTACACCTTCTAGGAGCATCGCTAGCTCGATCCATTGTTCCATTGCCTGGCCGGCAGCACAGCATGCAGCAACAGGGCATGCCCGGCGCGCGGCTAGGTTTGCAGCTGCCTGCAAAAGCCCGTCTCGCTTCCAACTCACCCAATGGCTGGCGGAGCCTGGGCCTCTGCGCCACAGCCGGAGCCTCCGAGGTGACAGGCCCCACTGCCAAGCCCAGCCAGGCATTCACCTTTAAGAGGAGCCCTGCACCCTGGTGTTTGGCACACACTGCCGGCAATAGATGTGCCCACCGGAACGTCGGAGGTTAGCAAGGAGAACTTGCCGCAAACAGCGGTCTTGGAGGATCCAGGCATCCGCTCCCTCACTAGAGGGATGCGGTAGATGCGGTTCTCACCCCACATCATGGCTGGAACCTTGGGCCGAGAAACCTTGGGGCTCAACTACCTCCAAGTGGCCTGGCTTGTCTTGGGACGAAGGCGCGTGCTGCTCCTGCCCGGCTGGCAGAGCGGCGAACTGCCTTGGCGAAGGGACACCATAGCGTCCACGGGCTGGGATGCCATTCTCCCCGCAGCCGCGCGCTTACAGCATGCCGAGTATTCCGGCAAGGCTGCTGGCGCCACCCTAGACTGAGGCTCTCTCTTTAGGAGATGCCACCCGAAACCGCTGCGCGGGAACTGGCAGCTTCAGCCTCTGCCCTGCTGTAGATGGCTCGGACCTGACTGGCCAGGCCCTTTTGAATGGAATGGCAATCTGCCATCCACGCATCCGCAACCGCTCGACCAGCAATATCAAGCGGCTCCCGGAAGGTTTCGAAGTAGTATGCCGAGTCACCTAGAGTGTCGGCGCCCCACTTCGCGCATCCATCGCCCAACACGGGCAGCAGCGACACCTTCAGGAGTAGCCATGGCCGGCTACCCTAAGGGAGCTCTCCGCTCCAGAAGAACGAAAAAGGGTAGCTGCCTCAGGCTCCTTGCAGCTGACGCTGCATGCCATTTTGGCTTGAGCCAGAGACCCGCATCGTGCAGCAACAATAACATGCTGCCAAGCCCACCGAACCTGGTCATGTAAACAGCCCCCTCAGACGACGACGCTGACGACGTTGACGACGACAACATTCCCCCTAGGGTTTTACCTCCCCCTAAGGGCCCAAACAGAATATGTCCCTAATATTCTACCTAACAGGAAAGTGTGCGACGTTTCCCGTCCTATCACTATTATTGATGGGCTTAGGGTCGACAGGCTCGACAATCTGAGACAAGGAAAATCCTCTTTTCTGTGTGTGTTACACGAGTCTGTCTCTGCAACTGCTCCCTTCACAGATCTTGTTTGCACTTTGGACACCACAAACACTATGACACAAAAGAGTCTGCCCTGATGAGTGCATGGCGTCTTTCAGCCGCTCTTTGGCAAGCCTCAACTCTTCAGGTCTACAGCGTTTATCTCCATCGACTTCTGAGCTTTCGACTTCCACGACAGTTTACTCCAAATTCAATCAAGAATGCTCAAACAAGCTACCGGCACAAGTCTGCAGTTGACTGCCATGCGCGCATGAAGCGTAGAGGTGATGCTCTCTTCGCGTTTGTAAATGTTCGGCAGAGTACGCCACCAGAGACAAGCTTGCGGAAGTCTGTGAGACCCTGGCCGCACTACTGAAACTCAAGATGAAGAGTAGAATTGCCCGATAGTAGGGTGAAGGGTTGTGAAGCACGACGATGGATAAGCTCCGCAGCGCGTTCTAGAAATGAGCTGCGGCTAGCTCTGCGATGTCCCATTCTCGGCTTGATTCAGAGGACCCATGACTCATCATTCGTAGTCTCCCTGTGAGTTGCCATAAATGGAATGCTGCCCCGATTGAAGCTTGTGCCCGTCAAAGCTGAACTCCAGCTTGTGAGCTTCTTGCAGTCAAGCCACTCTGCAATGGTCTGGCTGGCCATCGCGTCCTCAGAGGCCTGCCGAGAGACGGTACCAAATTCTCATCCTAGGCCTCCACTGCGCTCTCACTCACCCAAGTTTGACGTGCAGCACGCTGGCCGCTTCCCTTGCCTCAGCCAAAGCTCCAATGTCCTGGACATGGACACCCTAAGAGACTGAGAACTGCGTAGCTTCTGCAGGCCTGCGGGGTCAGACCCGAGGTAGCAAGCCCTGAGCTTCCGAGCAACACCAACGAGTGATCACCTGAGTTTTTCAGGATTCAACATGGATTGACGCTTGTCTTCTACATTCATCTCAAGATCGCAACGCTTCGCTGATGATAAGCCAATCACGTGCACCAAGATCGATGACCTGCCCAAAAAACGTTGTCGGTGGCTGCAGAGGCGCCAACATGCGCCAGGATGCAAGTGACAAATCAGAAGCGTGGTAAACATTTCAAAGCACGCAAACTTGGCCTCTGTCAGCAAGTCCTGGCATGGTCACATACTGTTAGGACATGCCGAGCGCCCAAGTTCAGGTTTCAACAGAAGAGGTTCTTCATAGATTGTCAGGTTGCCTCGCAAGACCATCACAAGCCCTCACATGCAGTCGAAGCCATCAGAAGCAGGCTTGTACTGACTACTCCTGTGTCTTGTTGCTCCAAATTGAAGTTGAATCTGCGTCATCCCGCTGATGGAGCTGCATCCATAGAGAGGAAATGGTGACAACAGCTTCAATTGAAGGTCAACAATACGTGCATAGACCAAAGCGTTCAAAGCAGTGCTTGAGTTTCAAGCAAAGAAAAGGTCTGCATATTTGCATTTCTGCAAATATGCAGGCCGAATGAGTCAACCTGAGTTGGAAAACGTGCAATATGCAGGACCTGATTTGGCGAGATATGGACACAAACTACGTAATTCCAAGTGTGGCAAAGTTCATCCTGTCACGCCTGCTTGAACCCTGACCGATCAATTGTTATGCTTTTGCCAAAGCAGAAGGAAGCGTCCTGCTTGTTCGTGCACAAGGATGAGGATGCTCTCCCCTATCTAGGGGGGAGCGGGAAGGGGTGAAAATAGGAAAATTTCCTATTAGGACTCGGGTATAGGGGGGTAGGAAGAGTGGTCTAAGTCGGAGGGGGGTTTGGGGTGTGGTTACTGAGTGAGCAGAATACCCCACTGCATTCACCCTTTCCTCTGGGACCCAACCAGCGTAGGGGATTTCGAACCCTGGCCCCCCAAATCAGCTAGATTCCTAGATCTTTCAAACCTTTACATAGGGCCATAAAGGGCTCTCATGGAAAAACTCACTATGTGGGCACATGATGCATGCGGCCGTTTTTTGAGAAAACGTACAGTTCGGCCCCCAGCAAAACCCGGCTCCAGGGCACCAGCGCTGCATATGAGTGCATCAACCTGTTTACTACCAGAAGACGTCAGCAACTAGTGTTTTCCTCCCATGTTTTGCTTGATTTCCTCCTGCTTTTTCCAAACCCCTACCCGCTCCCGCCCTCCCCCTCAGAAATAGGAGGAGGATGCATATTTCTTCTGTGGACTCCACCCCTAGTATCCTTAGATACGGGGAAAATGGGGCCAGCCTCAGGACCCAGGGCCGAAGTAGTGCCTTTCCCGACGGCGGCAGCCGCGGAAGCCCTGACAGGAATCGGAAAAGGTCGCTGCGACTACGTGATTCTCCGTCCCTAATGTCAACTGCGGAAATGTCTACAGAAAGCTGCCAAGAATTTGCCTGACAGCTGCTGCACCGCGAGATGCCACCGCCTCTGAGTCCGCAGAGATGCTTTTTAACTATTTCAGGGAGAAACCTGAAGCTGTAAAATTACCTGACATACCTGCTCCATCAGGGCACCCTGATGTTGTGGCCGCCTATGAAATGGCTGCTTGCAGATCCACTGATTTTGCGAAGAGTTCTGACCGTAGTTCCTCAGTAATTGAGTTGGGCTTACCGGGATCTGCGGTGAAAGTTGATCCAGCTGTTCATCTCGCACACCTTCTCAGCATCCGTCAAAACCGAACATGTGATCAGCTTGTGAAAATCGCCTGGATTCACTGCGTTGCGGTCTAACAAGAGCGGGACCCTCATTTGATAAAGCATCGTTGCTGGTTGCGCCCGTCGAATTTTCAATGAGATCCGCCTCCGAGCCCGGCCGGCGGCCTCCGGGCAGCGACACCTCAAGGATTGGCAGACCATGGATCAGGGTTTTGCTTGCATTCAATTCTGTCTATCTTCTTATTCGGAATACCATCAAACTGAGTGCTGGACACCACCTCCGATCTGCTGTGTCGGATTCCGCGCCTCAAGATTAGTCTTAGTCCATGGAAAACAAAAATCAACAAATTCTGGTGCTGGTTCGCAGCAGGGGATCTCAGGCTTTCCTGAAGACCCACTCCCACCCATCCATCATTGGCCAACATGCTGAGAGAAGAAAGTCAATGCTCTTCAACTCAGGGATCCGCTTTGATGGGATTAAGGTTTTATTCACCCTCACTTGCCACAACGCATCTGCTTCGAACAACTTGCCACCCGCCAGCTCAATTGGCCTTTTCTGGTCCTCAATATTTCCCTGTTCAGGATGCCGCTCACGAAAACCAGGCAGGCTGGCCCGTATGGCTTGTCTAACTTGGATATGCTTGGATTGTAGGACAAGATACTGACTGTGCACAGTGCCGGTTTCGAGAGGCCACGGGCTCTAACTCAAGGACAAACTTAATTCGAGGTGGCCTTACATGGCTCTGGATTTTTCCCCCGGTAGCTTCTTCAAATTTTCAAGTGGGGCACGCAAGCGTCACTTCCATCTGAAGCGGAAATGGCAATGACAAGAGAACAGCAGCGACCCTCCATGACTTGATGTGCTGGCCAATTTTCAACTAGAATAACTAGAGCAAGCAATCCTTTGCAATCTGAGCGGCCTTCAACCGAAGTAGAGCCTGGCTCCATGCTCATCACGGACAGCTACGACGAAAAATGCGCTAACGATGACACCTCATGCTGGACTACCCTGTCTTGCTTGGCCTTGGCTCGTTTCTGCTCTGGGCTTTCCTTGCCAGACTTGCGCAGAACACCATCCTGCACTGCACTTCTGCTGACAAATTTGCGTCGCCGAAAACAGCAATAGGACCGTGTCCAGTGGTGCAGAAATTGAACACACTCCCGCAATGCAGGCAATACAGTCTTTAAGCTTTCCAAGACATCCACACTTTCAGAGCGTGCGGCCTGAAGTGTCACAGCGTATGCAGCATGAGAGATTCAGCAAGTGTCCTTGCCGATTTCGCTGGCCGCTGGTGCAAACGCCAGCTCGCTGATTCCCTTGCCCCAGATGGTTCCTGCCACGAGGGGAGCGAAAAGCTACCTCTAGTGAGACTGCATCGAGGACGTGATCAGTACAATAATTACCTCAAGTTCTACGTGTCAGAAGAGTGGGTCTCACAAGAAGGCTCTAGGGATGTTAAGGGCAGCGCTGCCGCAGTCGAAAATAGGCTGCGATTGGAACAGCTTTTGCTGCATTAACTGTCCCTCCAAATAGCTACTTGTAGTCTTCTGACAGCCTCGGCTCCTCCCCAGACTTGTATGCTTTTCAAACGAACACTCCCAAAAGCTAACTTCAGTAAGGGATAGTAAGGGGCTGGCTACTGACAGACTGCAAAGTGAGCAGAGGGGATACTGACGACGCAACCCCTCGCCCCAAACTCGCGCAGGAGCAACAGCATCAGCCTCAACGTCATCACCATGATCATCATGATCATCATCACCATCATGGTGATCGTGGGAATCGGATCTGGGTGGGCACGAATCAGATCGGGGGGGTTCGGATCGGACAGGCACGAATCGGATCGGGGCCCCTACGAATCGGATGGATCCTACGAATCGGATCGTGGGAAGCGGATCGCGTGCATGAAAATGGATCGGATCAGGGCGAATCGCCAATCGGATCGCAGGGGGTCCCGAATCGGATCACGGATCTTTCATTTTCCATCTTCGTACGTGTGCCAGCGTGGAGCGCGTAAGCAACGACCCCTCTCGTGGGTACGGCACGTCCTCTCGCTGGCGCGTGGAGCGTCCTCGAAATTCTGGGCGCAAGTGACCACACTTTCGGTGATCCCAGCGCGTCATGACGCTGGTGCGCGGAGCGTCCTCGAAAATCTGGGCGCAAGTGACGACCCTCTCGGTGAGGACGCTAGAACCTAAACATCTCACACACCAGAAGCCAGAAATCTGAAACCCAACACCCTAGCCCTGAAACCTTGGTCCTAGTATTCTTATTGCTACCGTGATTACAATCACTATATGCATTATCATCTCCATTACCATTGCGATTATCCTAGAGCCTAAACCCTATAACATTCACCATAAACCCTACGGCCAGAAACCTTCAAGCCTAAAACTACAAACCCCCCAAGCCTAGACCCCGAAGCCTCAGCCTAAAGCCCTAAAGCCTGAATACATTCGAAAACCCTAATCCTGAAACCCTAAACTCTAGAGAATTAGAAAGTAGAGGCTACAGCCCAAAACAACAACCCCCAAACTTAGACCCTGAAAGAATAAACTCAGATTCTCAACCGCCGAGAGCCCGAAACACTAGAAAGATAAACCAGGGGCCTAATACCGTACACTCCCAACCTAAACCCAAGCCCTCAAATCCCAAATTTCGACAATTTCGACCCAGGCCTGCTTAGGCCGTACCCACCCGTGTTCATAACCACTACACCCTAAACCCCCCTTAAAGTCTGGAGCCTACAAGCTAAAACCCTACAGTACCAACGGCCGAAGCGTTTTTTTCTTAGGCGCGGCTGTAAGGATTTCCTATAAGCCGACGGCTGAAAGGATTCCCCTACAGCCACGCCGAGGAAAACAAAACACGTCCGGGGGCCCGGAGGCGTTTTTTTTGCCTAGGCGCAGCTGAAAAGATTCCCCACAGCCACGCCAAGGAAAAAAAAACACTTCCGGGGGCCCGGAGGCGTATTGCTTTTTCCTAGGCGCGGCTGTAAAGGATTTGGCTGGCCACGGCTGGAAGGATGAAGAGAATTCGGAGGATGCTCCACCAGCCAGCGCTCCAACGCACGAAAATCAACGAGAGCGTCGTCGCTTATGTTCAGAATTTCGAGGACGCTTCACATGCGAGCGTGACGCCACGCTGTAGTCACTGACAGTTCTCCACATGATGGAAGATGACGGCGCCTGACGACAAACCATTCTAATGATGAAAGCTGTTAAATATGACGAAAGAGCATCACAAATGATGGAGACAAATGCCGACCAATGATGAATAACGGTGAATAATGATGAGAAAGCAAAAACATGAAAATGATGAATCAT
>CAJNIZ010003415.1:0-12260 GCA_905231905.1 Symbiodinium pilosum | reverse complement strand
CAAGTTAAGGTATGTAAAAAAAAAGTGTTTCACAAGTGACACCTTACCGCAGCAAATATTCCGGCATTTGAAGCTGTGCCAAGACAAGCTTCTCTTAGACGTGACCTGTTTTACTTGTAGGGTCAGGCGGACATAGTATGTAGATTCATGCTGGGGGTAACTAGGCCTACCATATGAGTTAGGTGGCACCTCCCTGTAATGGTGGTATAACAGGAGTATAAGAGGAACCCGATAGAATCACCACTGTCCCTTCTATTCACCACTGGTGGACGGGGGTCCACCTAACCCTAAACCCTAAACTATACCCAACAGAAGATTATTATATGAGTTATAGGCTTTGTAGGTATACTTAGTGAACCCTAAACCGGCCCTAAACCCGACTCTCCAAGTAGGGACTTGGCGGAGATTGGTCTGCTCAGGATGTCTCATGGTTGGGTTTAGGATCTAGGATTTAGATTTGAGGGTTTAGGATTTGGGGTTGAGGGTTCAGGATTTAGGGTTGAGGGTTCCGGGTTTAGTGCTTAGAAATTCGGGTTTAGGGTCTAGGGTTGAGGCTTTGGGATTTAGGGTTTGGGGCTTAGGGGCTGAGGGTTTGCATGCAAAGATCAAGGTACAGCAAGACCAGAGAGCCCCGGGCTGCCGATTGTTGGTTGCAGGATCTCTTGACTTCGTAAGCTTACTTAGTAACAGGGGTTATGGGGATTCTACTAGAGATAACAGGGGATACTTGGTAGACTTACCCTTTTCCCTAAACTAGAAGCCCACTAGGCAGGTGAAAACTTTACTCCTGGCGATGTATGGGGGATACGAGGTAGACTTACTGAGTCAAAAGATCATCCAAGTAGACCCTAAGGTCTTGAATCTAGATAGTAATTTCCATTTTCTTTTCCACTGTCCATAAGTACATCCCTATACAATCCCTGAACCCTAAACCCTAAACCCTTCACCCTAAACCCTAAACCCTAAACCCCTAAACGCCTAAACCCTGAACCCCTAAACCCGAAACCAAAAACTTAATCCCGATCATCCAAGTAGCTGCAGAGGCGTGGCCTACGCCAGTGCGATGAGTTGGGGACTGAGCTTGGCTCAAAGACTTTAAGTTTGGGGTTTAGGGTTTATGTAGGGTTTAGGGTTTAAAGTTTAGGGTTTAAGGGTTAGGTTCAGGGTTAAGGGCTTTGTACACTTAATGTTTGTACCCTTAGGTTTTGGATCCCAAATACCATTATTTAGGGCCATATTCTATGGTTTAGGTCCCAAAGCCCAAGGGTACAAACCCTAAGGGTACAAAGGATAACTCCCTGATTGGTAGGGCATGTGCCTTCGGGCTCAAGAAAAAAGGTGGCTTTGGTTATCCCGACCCCTGAAATTGGGACCTTATTGTAGATGTTTCATAGATTTTGGGGTGTGGGCTCCCAACAAAAAAACTGTTTTCTGTTTTTGGGATGAAAGGTTCAGGGTTTGCTTGGGTTTAGGGAGCGTGGCATCTTTCAGTTAAGAAGGGCCAAGTACTGTGTTTTAAGGTTTAACGTGGATTTCCACAGCCGGGACTTCCGAGACCCTGCAGAGGACGTTAGAGACAAGACCACTTCAGGACAATAGTGAACAGGGGCACAAATGTCCTTTTTTATTTTAACCCATGAGGCGGCACGCAGGGAAGACCGCATCTTAGACCATTTCGGGAACAATTGTTTCGGAAACAGCCCATCTACTTTACACCCTAGGAATTACAGTATATAGGGAATGCTGAGCAAGATTCTACTCATCCATCTTATTAGACAGCTGTTTTGAGGCATGGCTGTGACCCAAATTCAAATGTCACGAAGACAATCGCCCTAGTGTGGAACCCAAAACAATTACCTACATTTTCCCGCTGTAATACCTTTGATAACTATCTCTTAGTATGCCCGAAAACCATCATTTTCATCTTGCGGGCCTCTACCTTGTTGGGGCTTAATAGGGAATATGGGAATATATTATACAGGGATTATGTGGTGAAGATATATTCCCTTGTTCCCTACTAAGCTCCAGTAAAAGCTACATTGCTATTCTCTGGTGTTGGGGGTCTTGCTGTGGATCAGTGAGTCCACCACAATGCTGTGGAAGTTCTGTGCGAACCCTAAACCTAAACCTTGAGCCCCAAACCTGGAACCCTAAACCCTGAACTCTAAACTCTAAACCCTGACCCCTAAGCCGTAAACCCTGTAGGTTTCGCGATGTGACGGCTCTGGATCTAGCACGCCTCCTACCTCCCGACCTTTTTGGCGCAAGGGGGCCCGGTACACTGGGGCTTGTTACTTCGGCTTACCTGATGGTGATTTAGGGTTTAGGGTGTAGTGGGTACTTCTTCATGGGCTTACAAGCCGCTGAAAAGAGTTCAGGAGTCCTGGACTTCCAAGTGTGTAGAATTGCCTTTTGGGTGTTTTAGGCTATTGTTTTGCTTACTTTTCGGGTTCAGGGTGTAGCAGTCCGACTTACAAGCCCAGATGCAACGACTTTGAACCTATGGCTCCGTCAGGGCGTCATCGATGTAGCTATTAATTCGGGGTTGAGGTATCTGAGCTAATGTAGGGGACTACTATAGGGGTTATGAAGGGGGATACGAGGAGTTTAGACAACCCTAAAGCCATAAACCCCTAAACCCTCCCAATTTATTCCATGCTACGCTACACTGATCCCAACAGTCGGCTATGGTTTTTTTGGCATTTAGGGTTTGGGGTTCTAGGCTTTGCAGCTTTAGGATTCTGGGGGTTTGGGTTTCTAGGGTTTAGGGTTTTAGGGTTTAGAGATATAGGGTTAAGGTTTTAGGCTTCAGGAGTTTCGGGTTTAGGGTTTCAGGGTTTGTGGTTTTGGGGTTTAGGTTTCAGGGTCTAGGGTTTTGGGGTTCAGGGTTTTTGGGTTTAGCATTTTAGGCTTTAGAGGTTTAGGGTTTGGGGTTTGCTATCGTCTTTTCGAAATGGCCTGTTTACCCGTCAATAACCTCAATTAAGGGGGGAATTTAGGGGGGAAAGTAGTATAGATGGGGGTAGTTGGGAACCCTAAATCCTAAACCCTAAACCTGAACCTCAAATTCCCTGAGTTTGGGCAACCGCCCCAAGTAGAGACCTATGGAGCCCCTCTGCAGTGCAGGGTTGGTGTCCAGATGGGGTGCTAGTAGGGCTTTTGGGACACGTAGGGCAAACCTAAGTGGATATAGTCTAAACTCCTTAAAGGCCTTAAAGGGGTTGTATAGGGTTTAGGGTTTGGTTTGGGGTTGGGTGGGTTTACATAGTGGATTATATACAGGAGTATTATAGGGCTTATTAAGGGGGATACTAGGAGTTTAGATTACAGCTCAAGTGGTAAGCAAGAAATAATCTACGAACCTGACAAGTACTGCTGATTTAGAGAAGATTCGTACTTGGCATAATGCCTACATGATTTGTTGGCTTCACGGCGTGTTCTTGGCCGTGGAGTTACCTAAAGCTAGACAGCCTATGTCCAAACCCTAAACACTGGGCCTTCTAACTTGCGTAGGTGCATGTGCATCAGGGTTGCAAAATGCGACGGCCTCGAGATGGTCAGGTACCTCCTCATACTGCAATCCTCTTTCTGAATCATTATGCACGGGGCTTTATGTTCCAGCATACTTCGTCTCAAGCCATTGCAACTCCGATACCTACAGCTGCTGAAGCACCTGAGGGTTGCCGAACTATCGGGTTCCTTTTTTGGAGTTTAGGGTTTAGGGTTTAGGGCTCATAGGGTTTAGGGTTAGGATTTTGGTCCTTCACGAGGGGGACCTCCATTTTGGGAGATGACTATGGACTATGCAGATTGTGTTCTTCCCGCCAGCCTTAACACGAGGGCTTGTGTGAACCTACGACCACATGTGTATGTTTTGTTTACGGGGACCCTAAACCCTAAACCCCAGACCTTAAGTAGTCCCGAATCCTGTGTGGGATTCTATCCTCTTTGGTGGCCTGTATGCTAAAGCCTTGGCCTTAAAGTTCAGCATTGTGGGTTTGGGGCTAAGGGTTTTGAGTTTAGGGTTTAGGGCTTAGGATTGATTTTAAGGTTTAGATAATCCCTACAAGCCCTAGAAGCCCAAAACCCTAAATCCAAAACCCAAAACCCGAAGCCCAACCTTCCATGAACGCCAACCATCCTGTGGAGGAGAAGATTTCCCTCACGGATTTTACAGCGGCCTTGGCCCTACGAAGTCCGAAAAATCCAAAACGGGGTTTGGCGTTTAGGGCTTAGGATTTGGGGTTTAGGATTTAGGGTTTAGGGCTTAGGGTGAGCCCAACACCCTAAACCCTAGATGTTAGATGTTTGGGAGATTCCAGGAAAAGAAACTACAGGGCATGCGCAGGGTTTAGGATTTTCGCAGTTCAGAGTTCAGGCTTTTTTGAGCAGGGGATTCACGGTCTAGGATCTAGCGTCTGGGTATTTTGGGTATAGGTTAGGATTTAGGGTTTAGGGGTTTAGGGTTTATGGGTTCACGTTCAAGCTGGGCTTGAACGGGGATGCGGAGGATCCTGATGTTTCAGCATGCGTACATATATATTTATATATATATATATCTACACATACATGAGCAGTAGTCTAAACTCCTCAAAGTGAGTTAGGGGATGATATAGGAGAGTACTTTAGGGGTTCTGAAAGGGGATACGAGGAGTTGAAGACGACAGTTCATATATATATATATGTATATATACATACACGTCTATACATAGGTATCTAGGGAGCCCATGAGCCAGGGCCCGTGCCAGGGCCCATACTTCTGTCCGAGTACGTAGTGTGGATTTCCCAGCCGGCTTATCAAAAGTTGGATGCGCACGCCTTGCAGCTCCCAGTAGCGACTTGGAGGTTCAGGACAATCACAACCCAGTTTTAACCTCACTTATGGCCCAATTTGAAGCACCCTAAGTCCACTACTATTATGGTTATCATTGGGCTGCTGTAAGTACATGTATACTACCTGCAAGTACGCTACGCATTGCATCCTACGCCCCAGCCCTTGAAACAAAAAGCGAGAATTTCAACGCCTCGCCCCAATGCTTTTCCTCTCTTGTCATCCGATGGGGTCCCAAACCTATGTTAGGGTTGTGGGTTTTAGGGTTTAGGGTTTAGGGTTTAGGGATTGAGGTGTTCAGGGCGGTATAGGGTTTAGGCGTTTAGGATTTTGGGTTTAGGGGTTTGCGTCCCCCACACGTTTCCCAAACCTGATAGATCTCCCTTATGCTGTGAATATGTTTGAAGAGCAAAACCAGCAGTGCCCATAACCTTGGGTTAATGACTTTACCTCGGGTACTGCCCCAACTCTGTAACACTAGGATTATACCTAGTATGTAATTGTATATATATATATGTATATATGTAGCCTTGAGTATGACCCCAAGTATAGAGAGTTACAGGGTGGAGCACTACCCAAACTATACCTCAAACCTCAAACCTTTAGATTCTCTGTAAGCCCCCTACTGTAAACCCTAAACCTCCCAAACGCCAAATACAAAACCCTAAGCCCGAATCCCCCCATCCGTAAATCACCTAAACCCGCAGACCCCCAAACCCTGAGCCCTCCACAGTGTCACCTCCTTTGTGCTTTTAGGCTCTTCTGGGTCGCCAGGGCTTCGGCAAAGCCGAGCTTTTGGCGGCCTTCCGGCGTTTTGACGTGCGCAAGGAAGGCCTAAGGGCTCTAATGGACTTAGTGTGTTTATATATATTTTTTGTGTCTTATAGGGTTTGTGTTTTTTTATGTGGTTATATGTTGTTTTGAGAGTTTTATAGGATCATGTAGGGAATTGTTTTGAGGGAGTTCAGGTTCAGGGTTCAGATTTTAGGTTGTTGGGGCCAAAGGTGAAGGGATCTCAGTTTAGAGGTTGATTTTTATGGTCTAGGATTGTACAGACGATATTTGGGGTTCAATGGTGATAGAGTGTTGGGGCTTGGGCTGGATCCTTGCTTTATAATATATGGTTTTTGAAATCCTTGGTATTCGGAAAGCCAAGAAGGGATCTGAAGTTATACTGTTAGGCTTAGGGCTAGGGTTTAGGGTTGAAGGAGCATCCTAATCAGCAATACCCCGACCCTTCATACCCTTTCTTGTTCGGGCCTGCATGCTCACGATGAAGAGACCTATCACCCCAATGATACTACGAACCTGTAGTTGTCAAGAAAATCCCAATACACGTTTGAACCCTAAGCCCTAAACCCCTAGGAGCCACCGGGATCGTAACAGAAGGACTTCTTCAAACCCTGAAGCTGTAGTCTCCTTAGGATTTTTTTGATTTTATTATAGTGTATGCCAAAGGGAAGTACTACACATCTTAATTTTAATTGTAGGTCTAATCAGACGACAGGAACGTCGAGGCTTCAGAGCGAGTTATAAGCTTCCAGAACTTGGTGGTTCAGTGAGGAGGGTTTAGGGTTTAGGTTTACAACTCAAAGTGTACATATAATCACCCTATAAGCCCCCTTAGTCCGTGAATGTGGTTATAAATGGTTCATAAGTGTTCTTGGGGCAGTACAACTGCCCTGAACCTCGACGTATTAAGTTTTTTCTTGGACCTCAGGGTTGAGGTTATAGAGGATAGCGGCGTAAGTTCTTTGGTTGTCATTATTCCTAGTTCTCTACCACCGCCCAGAGATCCCGATGTAGGTAACATGATAGCTCTTCAGCAAATTTCACCGATACATATTGTGGCGGTTCAAGTATCAGTGTTACAAAACCCTAAACCCTAAACAACTCCTTAAAATTTCTATTACCCTTTGGTCCCAAGCCAAGGGCCTCTACCCGACTACAGGTACTCCGCAGGCGAACCCCAAACCTGCAAACTCAGAACCTCAAGCTTTGTTTGAGGGTTTAGGGTTTAAGGTTTAGGGTTGTAGGGTTTAGGGTTTATAAATCATGGAACATCCCGCAAACCCGTAGAAGCCTCGGACTCTGATCCCGAGCGCTAAAGCCCTTCAGCCCTGAACTTCATTTGCCTTTTAGGCAAGATTTCCTTGGCCGCCTTGTCTGAAGTTCTCAAGAACGCTGGGCTGGGATCCCAGTCGTGGATCTTGCGTTAGGGTTTAGGGTTTGGGGTTGCGGGTTTATGGTTTCGGGTTAAATTCAGGATTTAGGATTTAGGGCGTTGACAGGGCACTTGGACCTGCAGGGTTACGCTACCCTCCCTCAAGCCAACACAGAGCCCTAGCAAGCGCGTGTTGTGGAAGGACAGCAGTCTTTCAAGGACATGTTACGTATGGGGTTCCTGTAATTTCTGATGGGATAGATGTTTGACAAAAATCAAGTGGCCGGCTTTGACGTGACTATGTGAAGAGTTGTATTTTTTGGATAGCAGTGGATGAGCTTCCTTTATAGAAGGGTTTTCGATATGAAGAGGGGTCTAGTGCAGTGACCCGCCATACAGATGCCATAATTATGTTTGACCCTGGTTTCGAGCCACATGGTTTAAAGTTGAGGATTTTACGGCCACTTGACTCTTCTGTTTCTCAAATGTTCAGCTTGAACCACTATCTATTCCAACCCCAGGCACCCTAAACCCTAAACCCCACTGATCCCCTAGATTCCCCAGTGTAGTAATGGGGTCGTTTTGCGGGGATTCCATTGTTCCTTTAGGGGGTCTGGGTCTTAAATCCCTTGGATCCCTACACTGCAACCTCGTCATGACCTAACCTATAGAGTCTAACGCGGTTTAGGGTTTAGGGTCTAGGGTTCAGGGCAAAGTTTCATGGGATCAAGTGACTATGTATTTATTGGCTTGCTGTAGCTTTGAGGCTTCAAGGGCTTATGTAGGTTCTCCTGGTTATAAGTATGGTTATAAAGCCAGTTATAGGTAGCTACTTGGTCCCATGAACCTTTAAATAGACAATCGTAGACCGCTTGCGAGCCCTTTTACGATACATCTAGCTCAAATGTTGTCAGTAGGGATTTAGGAATGAACACCTAGAGTAGCACCTACAGTATGTAATTCCCAATCAGCGGTAGTTTGGCAGCTTCCTTTTGCTGATTCCTAGGTTCCTTTGCAACAACCAACAAGTAAGCCCTAAGCCCTAAACACTACCAGGATAGACCCCATAGTAATACTTCGGGTTATGAGTGGGGCATCATGTATCATTGGGAAAACTATGCTTACAAGTCCTGAAGTCGTTGTTAAGCGAGTTATTAGTATAGTTAGAGATTAAAGTGGCTGCATGGCCGCAGTATACTGTAGTACCATGATTCCCAAGGGCAAGGGTACGACGTAGCGGAATGTAGGACATTTGGTATCCACTGTAGTAAGCCCTAAACTCTAAACCCTTATCAAACCTTAAACCAGGGGCCCCAACCTTCATTTTAATCGACTTCGCCATGCTTTGGAGCCAGCCGGGCAGATCACCCCCGGCAAGGATTCGGCTGACGCTCGGAGTCTGCGAAGCCAGGGTTTGTGTGTTTATTACCAATACTAATGGTTAGTGGAAAGTTTACATGGGCTTGAGGTTTTAGGGTTTTATGGGGAGGGGCTTATGGATACCTATAGAGTCCCTTGAAGGAGTTATGTAGGGGATATCTAGGGTTCTACACGGAAGGGCTACATAGACTTTCCAAATGCTTATACCAATTGCCTGGACCCCACGAATGTACTACCTTTTGAGTTTGACATGATCTTCAGGAGATTGAGATTCTTGTTATTAGGGCTCTTAAAGGTACTAGATTAGACAGTCGCGGCAAGGCGGAGGGTTAGGTTGTGTCGTGAATGGCTTACGGGTTATACTCCGCCTTAAGTAGATCGAATATGGCTTTGGGCATACTATAATTAGATCCCCGTATACCTCATATTCTATCTACTTAAGGGGGATTATACCCTAAACCTTATTCTATCTACTTAAGGGGGACTATATGTACCCTCTATTTTGAGCTTCGAGCCCATTATTTCAGGAATGGGGAGGTAGGGTTTAGAGTTTGGAGTTCTGCTCGTCGCTGGTAAGCTTGCAAAGCTAGTGTCTTCGGGTTTAGGGTTCCGGGTTTAGGCTTAGGGTTCACGGTTAAGGGTTTAGGTAGTGTCAAGATTTCAATCCTAAACCCTAAGCCCTTGCGCAACCCCTTTTTTGGGGGATTCTGTCCTCGGGTTCCATGTGCTGAATTTGCTGAATCCTCCAACCCTAAACCCCAACCCCAAAGAGGGGCTTCCATAGCTCAGGAGTAACATTGGTGGGGTACTTATAATAAGGTTTCTAGTGGATTTTTTGCCGAAGATGCTCGGAAGATTTGTTGTCTACTATTGGTTTAGAGTTGAGGGTCGAGGGTTTAGGGCTTTAGCCTTTTTCTGATTGCTTCCAGAAGTTTCCCTCAACATCTTGCGAAATGTCTGTCATGGTGCAAGCTTGATCTGCTTTTCTTGCAACTTCCCGGTGTGGTTCCTGTCATCCATATGGAAGTCCAAAACCGTACATAATCTGGCCCAAATAGGTTCCTGTATGTACTCACCTTGGGCCCAGATGATCAACTATCCAGTAAACCCTAAACCCCTAATAATCCTTAAGGGTCCAAGGACCCCAAAAATAGGCTTTTAGGGCCCAAGCATTGCAATATTAATGGTATTTGGGCTCCAAAAGTCCTATTATTTGGGTCCTTGAACTCCTACACTCTAAACCCTAATCCTTAAACCCTAAAACCCTAAAACCCTAGTATTTGGGTCCTTGGACCCTTAGGGATTACTTGGACCCTTCGGGTGTGGAGTGGGTGTTTCTAAGGACTCTTGGAGGGACCCCTACTAGGGACCCTTGTAGCTTATGGGGATTAATGTGCGGACATCGTAGGGATATAGGGGTTATAGAATGACGATATCAGGGTTATATATGGTAATGAGATTAAGGGTCCCCAATAACCCTAAACCCTAAACCCCTAAACCCTAAACCCTAGAGTGTTTCACTCCTGCCCCAGGACCAGCGACAGTCAACAGGGGCATCTGCGCCTGGCGAAGAGGGGCATGATATCCTGCCTGTCCCATGAGCGCTTTTGAGAAGGGTTTAGAGCTTAGGGTTTGGGGTTTCAAAGTTAGGTAGATGGACGGTTTTGGGTTTCAAAGTTAGCTAGAAAAATTGACGGGTCAAGGGTTAAGGGTTTGGAGTTTTAGAGTACGCACCTAAAGGCTCCTAATGGCCTCTACAGAGGATCTACTAATCTAGACCACATGATTGTTTCCCAGTATAGAAGCCCTACTTTGTACAATGGAACCATGCTTAGGACCCTTGGGGACAGAAGCCTCAACAGCGAATATTCAATTTAAACCCTAAACCTAAACCCTCAACTTTCAACCCTAAGCCCTACTAAACCCTAAGCCCCAAACCCTAAATCCTATTAACTCGCCCAAGCTGAGGTCCATGCTGATGCAGACTGTCCCGCGCGATCTTGGGCCCAGTGTGATCCTGTCAGCGGGTGGTTTCCACACCTGTGCGTTGCGGGATAACAGAGACTAGACGGCACCCTAGAACGTTTTCTTATTCTGTGCTACTGGGACCTATTCATGACTGATTCCTCAGGGCCTTTTACTTGCTGATTCTTAGTAGGGAATGGATGTATGGATCCTTACAGTAGCCGGCGCTTATAATCCCCAAAGCACAGCAGTGTCCGTTTTCTTCACTTACCAACAACCAACAAGTAAACCCGAAACCGCAGACCCTAAATGCTGTTTTAAGTACTCCCTAAATCCTGAACCCTAGAGCCCAACCCAGGAGAACTTATGTGCTTTGGAGGTAACTGGCTTTCCTAAACCCCAAGTTCCCAAGCACAGCTCAGGAGAACTTGTGTGCTTTGGAGGGAACTGGCCTGGGCAAGTCTTCGGCTTAGATTCCCCTGGCCAGTGCGATGTGCCCTTAGAGTCTTGGTCACTCTTGGACATGCCTCAGGTTTCTTATCTTAAAGCTCGAGAAGGAAACAAAGCCGTCATTCTTTACAAATGTCCCAGTAAGAAACGAGGACTTGGGGCCGGTGACGGCATTTTCTGCGGGACACGAGCATTCTTGTGCCATTAAAGCGGATGGGGGTCTGGTTTGTTTTGGTATGAACTTCGCTGAGCAATGTGATGTACCTGAAGATTTAGGTCCAGTTCAGGCGGTATCTGCAGGCCGGTATCATACTTGCGCCATCGCAACAAGTGGTGAGTTGGTGTGTTTTGGGTGGGATGAAGATGGCCAGTGCCAAATTCCCAGCGAACTGGAGACAGTTGGAGCTGTTTCGGCGGGGGGCTCCCACACATGCGCAGAGAAGCGCGACCGACATGTGGTCTGTTTTGGGTCGAATGATGAAGGCCAGTGCGACGTACCTGCTGATTTGGGGGCAGTTAGGGCTGTATCTGCAGGCTACTCTCACACCTGCGCCATCAGGAGAGATGGTGAGCTGGTTTGCTTTGGAGGAAATGACGATGCTTGGTTGCTATTGGGGAATTTGTATTACAGTTGCCATGTATATGGAATCCTCTTTACACACTGTGCCTTCACATAACGGTAAGTTTCTTTAGGTTCCCAAGCTCTAACCCTAGCAGCAGCCCAGGATGGGCAATGTGATGTCCCTGCTGATCTTGGGCCAGTTGTGGCAGTGTCTGCGGGCGGTGAACATACCTGCGCCATACGGACAACAGGCGAGTTAGTCTGCTTCGGTTGCGGGGAAGAGAATGAGGGTCAGTGCGACGTACCAGCCAGCTTAGGCCCAGTTGTGGCAGTTTCTGTGGGTGTTGCGCACACCTGTGCCATGACAGCAGGTTGGCAGCTAGTTTGCTTTGGACTAAATGATGATGGCCAGTGTGATCTGCCGTTGGACATGGACGCAGGTGCAGCTTGAAGGCAGCAAAAGACTTGCAGGCAGGTTCAGCATTTTTGGGAAATCTACAATATCAAGGATATAATCCCAATATATTACCTAGATATAGTTATATGATGTAATGTAATATAACACAATATAATAGAACACAATATAATAATATATAATATAATATAATATGATACAATATAATATAATATGATATCATATCACATAGTACAATATAACATACTATACTGTAATATATCATAATACAGTGTAAGTAATATAATATATCATAAATATAAAATGATATGATCTAATTGTAAACGCTAGCGCGCGCCCGCCTCGGCTGGCGGGGCTTCCCAATGTAGGAACATGTAATTATAGATATACAGGTATTTAAGTTAGGTATATAGATACAGTCATATGCCTATTACATACACAATAAAACCCTAGAAGTCCAACTAGGGACGCGCAAGTAGGACCCAGGAAACCG